>OVBA01003867.1:3160-25877 GCA_900406435.1 Lepidium aucheri
GGTTTGAGACTAACTTTAGGCATTAGGTTTATTTAAATATGGTATGTACTTCATGAAATCTTAAGTTTTGATTTCAATAATATGTTTTTCTTAAAGTTGTGACCATGAAATATTAAATTAACAATTATTTTTTTATAAATTATGTTTAGGGTTTAGAGGTTAGTGTAGACTTATAAAGTCTTTAGTGTAGATTTCTTATAAAGTATTAAAATTAAAATTTAAAATTTACATTTATGAAATTAATCTAACAATATTTGATATTTTGACTTGGTAATGAGTTATACTATTAAATATAAAATAACAAATATTTGTTTTAGAAAATATGTTTAGTGTTTAGGGTTTACGGGTTAGTGTAAATTTTAAATAAAGTCTACAATGTATATTTGTTTTGAAGTCTACAGTGTAGACTTAAATAAAATCTTCAGAGTAGTTTGAAATGCATTGTAGACTTATTCAATTTTTTTAATGCAGACCCAGAAAATTGGCCAAAACCCGAAATATCAGTTAGGTTTGGCAATAACATGTAGAGTTAAAATGTAGAACAAGACTTGGAAACTGAATGAACGACTGGAAAACCATAGATCAATTGGTTGTAAGTGGGTTTACAAGTTCAAGCCAGGAATACCAGGGGTTAAAGAGCATAGATTCAAAAGCTAGACTAGTTGCCAAGGGGTATTCTTAGATTAAAGGATTGGGTTACAATGAGGTGTTTGCTCTTGTGGTAAAACAGGTTACAATTCGAATTTTTTTGTCAGTTGTGGTGAATTATAATTTTGAGCTGGAACAGATAGATGTAAAGACAGCCTTTCTACATGGTAAATTTGATGAAAGGATATTGATGGATCAACCTAAAGGGTTTTCTAAAGGTGAAGACATGTGTCTGTTACAGAGAGGCTTAAAACAGTCACCAAGACAGTGGAATCTACGGTTTGATGAGTTTATGAAGGCTAAATTTTATGCAAAGAGTAGACATGATCCGTGTGTGTATTTCAGGAAGTATGATGATGCAGAGTAACATGATTCTATGATAGTGACTACGCAGCGGATTCAGATCGGAGAAGATCAATTACAGGTAATGTGTTTCAAGTCGGATCAAACACAGTAAGTTGGCGGTCAGGGTTACAACAAGTTGTTGCTTTGTCAACTACTGAAGTCGAATACATGGTTTTAGCGGAAGCAGGAAAGGAAGCCTTGTGGCTGAAATCAATTACTTGTGAATTGGGTCTTCAGGAGAGTCCAGCTCAGTTGTTCAGTGATTCTCAAAGTGCCATTTTCCTCGCAAAGGACAGTGTGTTCCCTGAGAGAACAAAGCACATACAGACTCGTTATCACTTCATCAGGGACGTGATTGAAGAAGGGTTGATCAGGTGCTGAAAATTGGAACAAAGGAAAATATGGCGGACGTGCTGACAAAATCAGTTTTGGTGAAGAAGTTTGAAGAGGCAAAGGAGATTCTGAGAGTTCTCAGATTCTCACACTAGCTCGGACACTGAGTTGTGGTCCCGACAGGTGATTGTCAGGGTTATCAGACAAGTGATTATCTGGGGTATCAGACAGGTGATTGTCTGAGGTATCTGACAAGAGATTGTTAGGGTTTGACAGAGGAAGATAAGGTTTATTATCTTTGGAAACTCTGTTGGATAAGAGTCAACTCGAGGTGGAGAATGTCGGTTTTGCGAGTTGGACTCTTGTTGTTGTATTGGGCTCAGGTTTATGGTCCAAGACAGGTTGCTGTGAGCTGTGACTTAATTGGTTGTTATTTGGGCTTACGTTAAAGCCCATGAAGAATAAGTACCTGGTATTTAAGTCATATCCACGTGAAGACGTTCTCTAGGGTTTATTCTCAGCCGTAGAGAGAGGCGTTGTGTAGAGCTTCAGGTTTAAGCTTGGTAAGCACGTTTCAGGGATCTGAGGGGAATAAAGAGATAGGTGATAGTACAGACATCTGTAGAGAGTGATACACAGGTGGTGGGAACTTAGTTCTGTAATCAGCTTGTGGCTAGATCATCTCGGTGAGGGTGTGGGGATTGTACTTGTATTTCTCTGTTTGATATAAGCTATCCGGAGGCTTTCCGGCAAGACGTACCTTGACCAACGTTTGGTCTTGGGAACTTGTAAATACTCTGTGTCTTTTCTCTTGCTTTCATTACACAAACAAAACAAACAAACACACAGGAAAAACAACAAATTGTAAAAAAACACAGGAGACTGAAACGATATCCTAACACCAGAAAACTGACAAGATCTATTGATTTCAATACCTCAGTTGGAATAAGAGCACGTATGGAAAGAATGAGTCAATTCTTATGCCTAGATCATTTGGATGAAGTGAGGACGGTAGGGATTTGTGGTGCTTCTGGGATTGGTAAGAGCACAATTACCAGACATCTATTTAATCAACTGTCTGATAGATTCCAAGTGAGTTCCTATGCCAAGGATGTTAAAGCGCTTTATGCAAGACCAAATACAGAGTTTGTGCGCTTTAGACAGAATGGTGTGAGTCTAGACATTGAACGAGAGATGTTGAGAGGCAAGAAAGTGAATTGATAACATTGACAGGTTGGTAGAACTAGATGTTATAGTGAAACAAACTCAGTGGTTTGGTCCTGGAAGTCGAGTTATCGTCACTGTCAAACATAAAGAACTTTTGAAGGCATGTAGGGTCGAGCATGTATATGAAGTGGCCAGGCCATCAGATTCTGAGGCTTTGGAAATCTTTTGTTTAGCTGCTTTTGGTCAACCTCATCCTAAAGATGGTTTTGAGGATCTTGCAGTAAAACTTTGTGATGCTGTTTGTAAACTTCCTAGAGGACTGAAGATTATGGGATCTCGTTTCCAGGGAATGTCCAAGCAGGAGTGGATTGATGTGATTGAATCATCTTAGATATTATTCAAGTTCTTTATCAAAAGCCATCTATAGAGAAGATTAATTACATGATAGTTCAAATAATTTTGTAGTTCTTATTTGGATCCTTCTCTCTCTCTCTCTCTCCTGTAATTCTACTTTCAAGTAAAGCTCTTGTCTTGGCTTTTATCTCTCGCTCACTCTCTAATTCTGGCTCCGCTAAAGCATTGCAGACAAGTTTGGCTTCGATCTTTTATTATGCAGCAAACGGAGACTCTTATTCTTATCCTGAAATTTGTGTTTCTGAGGACCAAAGCCATGTAGTAGCTTGGGTTTTGACCTTCAAATAAACTCTTATAACTGGTTAGACCTCTTCTCAATGCAGACCACACAGCTGAATGCAAAACAGAATGGCTTGATTTCACAGTCATTTAAGCAACTCCCACACTCGTGGCAACGTTCTATGCAGACTACGCAAGCTCTGCAAGATGATTTAAGACAAGGATAATCCTTCAATTGACAGGTTTCTGGACAATCAAATACCAGACTTGGCTTCTCACACTTCGGACATATCTCTAGGTCAGTAACTTGATCATCCTCTAAAGAGAATTCTGACCGAAATGATGTATAAAATCTCCGTTTCCTGGGTTTTGGAACCGCTTTAGCATCTGCTCCCAGTAGTAGCTTCAGTTCTTTAAATTGCTCCCTTGTGAAATATAATGCTCCCCCTGTGATAAGGCTCTTGACTCTAAGACGATTTGATGATTTCAAGTCCCTTAAAGTAGACAACAGTCCTGCTGTGCTTAGTCTAAAACAACCCGATACACTTAGCTGCAGAACATATTAAAAGATCATCCTATTAGGACACCGAGTTTAATAAGCATAAAACAAAAAGAAAACCTGAACAATCGGAAACAGAGTTCAATTTCAAAACCGAAGAACATGTAAAGACAGATGCAGTATGCAGGCACTTAGTACAGAATTGAGAGCATACACACTTGCACAAACAATCAAAAATCAGACAAAAAGATTGGTTTCATTATTGTAAGCTAATGATTTGTTGGCTTTGTGAATTGACCGAGTTAGTAATAACATCTGTAGTTCAGATTCTCTTAGGGGCATTCAATAAATTTATCCAGCAACCACATCTCATGACATATACATAAAAAGCTAATATAGTTTTGTTAGAATTTAGAAAGCTAACCTTTGTGAGATGTGGATTGCTTGCAAGAACTTGCTTCAAGCCATAATCGGTGATACCTACACAGCCTCCAAGATTCAAACATTGCAGATTACCTCGAGCACGGTGTGCTAACTTCAAGAGAGAATCATCAGTTACTCTATACTTGAGAAAGGAACTATCAAAGTCAATGATTCTCCAGTAAAACGGCTCTTTTCTAACCGAGTCACGCAAGGACCTACAAACCCCTTCAACTGCAAGAATCTCTCTCATCTCTAGATATGGAAGAACCAACTCAAAGGCATCATGAGGTGGTTCACCAAAAGCAGCAGCATCATTTTTAAGATCAGAGCTACAGCTTTTCTGTTGTGAAATCGAAGTTGGACTATAAAACCAACTCAAGCTCTCCAACAGCATCTGGTCAACAACACCAATTGATTCATCATAAGATTCTGATACTAAACCCCTCTGATTCTCATGAAACCAACCGGAAATTGTGTTCAAAGTCGATCTAACTTTCATACAAAATGGGTCCTCAGGCAAAGTGACTTCTTCACTCAATCCCTCAAAATCATTCATCTTGAGGTGTTGCAACATCATAGAACCAATTGTTTCATCAAAAGGATCCATCTGATTCTCATGAAACCAATCTGAAATAGTGTTCAAAGTCGATCTAATGTTCATACAAAAAGGATCCTCAGGCAAACAATTACCAGTAGCTTCACCAAAATCCGCAAACTCATTGAAAAAATTATGTCGTTGGTACATCACAGAGCCATTAGCTATGCAATTCACAGTCTCGTAAAGCATCTGATAACCAGAAAACGACATTCGATTGAGAAAATCGTCTTCTTCCCCAAATTCACCTAATTTACCAAAACCCCATTCTACATTACTATAATCATAAGCATTTTTCATACCCCAAGTAGCATAAGAACCTCCAAGCTCATCGCAATTAATCTCCATTATCCCAATAAAAAAACAATAAACTTTCGTAGAATTTCTAAAGCTCAAGGACTCATCTGATCCCAAAAAGAAAACGAAAACCAAAGAATTAAGCTAAAATTGGGGTGAAAGAAGAATATCTGAAATATGAAGAAATCAAAATCTAAAATAGATCCAACAAGAATATATATAAAAAAAAACGGCGAAAGAGAGAATGAATGAATGAAAACGAACCAAACGTAATGAATAATCTAACGAATGGGATTGCAGAATCAGCGGGAAAACAGAGAGAAAGGAAAAGGAGAGAGAAAGGATTGAGAGGAAGAAGAAGATCGAATCAGATTATGCGGAAAGAGAGAGAGAAGAGTGTTTAAATTGGGAAAAGAAGAAGAATCGTTTCCAATGTAATTAATTTTAGGGCTTCTCTGCAAAATTTGGCGCGTGTCTAACTATAATTTCTATATAAAATAATAATTTATTTGTTTTTCTATTTTCTTATTAAGGAATATGTCTAGACTCCATTTCAATTTAATTATCATTTTAAAGTTTTATACACATATTAAAAAAATATGTAAATTTTTTCTTATACCCTTATTTAATTATTCAAACTTTAAACCATTTAATGTTTTAATTATTTAAATAAAGATAAATAAGATAATTTTATATTAAAACTATTGAAAAATTAGAATCACAACTAAAGTGAAACAAAAATTTTAGTCTACAAATGACAATTAATATGAAACGAAAGGAATAATAAATAATTACTTCTCTCAATTAAATATTTCACTCAATGTCTTTAATGCACCAATGACATTATGTCATTTTCTTTCTTAAATAAAAAAAAAACGTTGTCTTTTCTTTGTTTTTGTCATCTAATAAACCAAATGGAAATAAAATAAAATTTCCATATATGACTATGTATAATAGTGAAATCGGTAAAACGGTGATTTTTTTCAAATGATAATAGTCAAATTAACAAAATGACAATGCTAATATGTTAATTGGCAATCTTACTTTCGTATCGTAACTGAGAAACGAAAGTTAGACTATCTCCCCTTCACTCAGAGTTTGAAGCCTTACTCTGGGCAATGTCCTGCTTGATTGTACTTCATATAGATGAAGTGTGTTTCTTGGTGGACTGTTCAGAACTAAGGAAAATGGTGGAAGAACCGGAGGCGTGGCCAGCTTTTAGCCCTTATTTGGAGGATTTTGCGAGGCTTAGAAGCTCATTCAGACTTTGTTCCATAGCTCAGATTCCACGCTCTCTTAACTATAAAGTAGATTTCTTGGCTAGATATATTCGAGGTTTAGACAGAGATACTGTGTTCGTTAACGATGTACCTTTACATTGGTTCGAGGCTCAAGTTGAATGAAAGTTAAGTTGACAAAAAGAAAAAAAAGTAAACGGTAAAAATATAGATAGTAGAACCTGAATAAATCAAACCTCGATCAGGTCTTAAAAGAACGTCCGCCAATTACTCTTTAACTAACTTTTTGGGAAATAAATGTCATTATCAGAAAGATGAGGGACACTTATGACAATACTCTGAAAGTTGAGGGGCACTTATGAAATTATCTGAGAGTTGAGGCAAGGGACACTTACGCAAATATACCGAAGTTGACAGGCAGTTATGATAATATCTTATATATTAAAGCGGAAGATACTTTCATTTTGACCGCGTTATAAACTTTAGAATAAAATTAACTTATGATTTGTAACAACCTTTAAAAATAGATCTAAGGTAGATTTTGTTACAGATTTATATATAAAAATTCAAAATTAATAAAAAAATTAATAAAAATTCTAAAAAGCTAAAATTTAATAAAATATATCGTATACAAATTTGATTATTGATTCAGTTCGGGTTAGGATTCGATATTCCGAATAAATAAATTTAGGACATATTCTGTGTTTTGTCATGTTCGGTTCATCTAATTCGGTATTTCGATGATCTTGAGTTAAGAATTATTCAAATATTTTTTATTTTTTGGATAGAATTTGGTTTCAGTGTAGATCAAGTTGGGATAATAATATTCTAAAATATGAACACAGGTCTAAAAATCTAAATAAACACGGGTTAGAAAAACAATCAAAACCCACGCTATATACTAGTTTGAGAACTAAATTGAAGTAAGACTGTTAAAAAATACTAATCTATACTAAGAAACAGAAAAAACATTATACAAATAAACAAAGGGAATCTGATAACTTTCTCATCAAGTTGAAGAAAATTCATAAACATGATGAAGGGTTAAAAAAAACAAGAGATTACAACCAAAACACAAAGTTTTATATCAATAGTACATTTAAGATTCATCATCAAGTAATAAATCTGTGTAAATATGCTCTACTTTCACATTAGATTCACTTAGAAATACTAAATTCGTGAAGAGATCTTTATTGGAAATATGAAAACGAAAACAAAGCTCTTATTTTGTGTGTGTTGATTATGATCATCATCTACATGTTTATACCATTTTACAATGTAGGAGGGATCCACATGTAGCCATGGGTCTGCATATAACCAGCTTTCTTAAGCAGCTGATCTGCTTCGGCCGGACCACGGCTTCCTTGTTTGTATGGGATCGATTTCAGTTTTCCATTTTCGATCCTGTGAAGCAGTGGAGTAAAGATTTCCCAAGCTGCCTGTTTTGTGATTGATCAAAAACATATACATATGTTTAAAGATCTTCTCAACAGGAAACATAATACATATTTGACAGTAGTTTTGGGTACAATCAGATTGTGGTGAAACCAAGTTAAATTTCTTTCATGACATCATGTTAAGTCAATATTCAGGGGTTAAAGTGGTGAATGAGAGATTTGAAGTTACCTTCAATTCGTCTCTGCGAACAAAGTGTTGTTGGTCTCCTCTGATTCTGCAGGGAGATAAATAATAAAGTCAGTTAATGAGATTAGTACAGGTTTTAATGCACAGAACTATTGTTACTATGTAATTTCAGATTCATACGTGTCAAGAATGAGGCGCTCGTAAGCCTCTGGAATCGAGACATCTTGGTAACGTTGCTTGTATGAAAGGTCTAGTTCACTCTGCACAGTTTGCATCTCCAAACCAGGTTGCTTTACCTGCAAAACCAAAGCCAAAAAAGTTCAGATTGATATTGATTGACACATTACAGTTTTTGTTTAACGTATATTTGACTAATGGAAAGTTGTGTTATCTTGCAGTCACACTTAAATTGTGGTTGGTTCATCATTTACTTACAGTTAGCTTCATGTACATGGCTTCTTGAGGTTGCAAGCGCATAACAAACTCATTCCTTCCTTGTTTTTGACCTGTTGTATCCAACATTTTTGGTCAGTACCTGTACTTAAAATTGATATCCGAGAACATTCGATTTGAGATCTCGATACATACATTTGAATATGTCGCCAGGGACATCCTTAAACTGAATGCGAATATCTGCTTTCTTTGAACTCATTGCCTTTCCAGCCTTCAAGATAAATGGAACACCTAAAAGATAAATCAGTTCATATGTCACTAAGTAATAGAAATGGATTTTGACATAGAGGTAATTCACCGGAAGAAACTTGTACAAAATCAATGGGTGGATAATATGAATTAAACTAAGTTTTGTTCTGTTAAAAAGGTTATGTCATGCTTTTGACTTTGTGAGAGTTAGTTTTATCATTTATGCAAGATTAGAAGAGCTTCATGGCCTACTGTAGAAGGATAAAGTTGTATACATGGACAATGCAAATTGAACTAATATCTTATTCTTGATTCTTTTTCTCACTATTCATGTCAGCTTTAAGATGATATTCCAAACTCGAAGGTAGAAAATGGAAAGATGAAGTGTGAGGAGGACACAATACCTTCCCATCTTTCGTTGTCTATGCGAAGAACTGTTGTGGCAAATGTTGGAGTGTTTGAGTCATTTGGAACAGTTGGATCATCTCTATATCCTTCATACTGTCCAAGAACTACCTCTTCATCTTTTATTGGAATCACCGATTGAAGAACCTGAAGTTTAATATAAAATTAGCCACTTATATGAATTGACTGAAAATGAAAATGAAGATATCACTACATCTAATAGAACGAAAATTAACCTCCTGCAGATGTTCAGAAATGAAAATTTGATTGAACGGAACAGAAAGTTAAAAAAATGATATAAAATAGAAAAAAGGCCACAGAGAGCTGGTTAGTAAGACTAAAGATGTTGTAATCACCTTCACTTTCTCATCTCGAATGTGCTCGGGTTTAAGAGAGATTGGTTTCTCCATGGCGACAAGGCAAAGAATCTACAGTACGCTGAATTTGGTTAATATACGAAAGCATCTGCAGTTACAAGGAAACTCCAAGGAAAATAGTTCTATGGAGTTAGCTTCAATAAAAAACCAAAGACTTCTGATGAAAGTTTTATGTTTTTCTTCACAATAGTCAAATACTGCAGGTGTTTTACCTGGAGCAAATGGTTTTGAATGATATCACGAATGATTCTGAAATGGAAATTATACAAGTCATCAGCAGGCAATGATATTGTTGTCTCATGTACATCACATGTAAAGGAAACACTGAGACAACATTACCCGTATTCATCAAAGTATCCACCACGGCCTTCAGTTCCAAAATCTTCCCTAAAAACGATCTACAAAAAGAAAGAAGAGATTTACATGGATTTAACTTTGAACAAAGGCTGCTCTAAGTGATTAAGCTCTCACCTGAACGTTTGCAATATTGTCACGGTTCCATAGTGGCATAAACAAGCGATTAGCAAACCGCAGGACCAGCTGTACTAATAATACATGTGTTAGATAACCTTTGTCTACCAAAATTATTAAACTACTGACTTTAAGCAAGTAGATCGTTACCAAGTTCTGGACTAATTCCTTTCCAAGATAGTGATCAATACGATAAATCTGTGATTCATCAAACAACGCTCCAATCTGAGAACTCAGTTGCTCTGCAGATTCCAAGTCCTTTCCAAATGGCTTCTCGACAACAATCCGAGTCCATCCACCAACATCAGCTGGAAAGATTATGCATTCCAGTTGAGAGTTACACAGGTTAATCTTTTATATTCAAATAATATTCTTCAATTTAACAATAACTCACATTTGTTAGTGCACCATGCCTTGATCATCTTGCTTACAGGAGGGTATACAGATGGTGGGAGTGCAAAATAAAACAATCTCCTGGAAGATCCTTCTGAAGTCCTTTTAGAAATTTCATGCTCTGAAATTGCCTTGTCTAATTTTTTGAACCCTTCCTCAGAATCATAAGGGCCACTCACATACTTAATCTATCCAATTTCAAAACCAAATATTGTTATCTTTTCAGTAACTAGAATCATAAAGACTGCAATCGTGTAATCAAATGGACTAACCAGCTTTAGAAACTTGGATAAAGCTTCTGTTTTCTCAGATGCATTCTTCTCATCAACAAGATATCTACATCATAACATCGAATCAGATATATCTAAGCTTTCATTGTCCCAGATGCAAACAGAACCAAAGTGGTTAAACATCTAACCCGCGAATCCGATCTCTCAATTCCTCATCAGAAATTTTACTCCTTGCATATCCGAATATATGAACTTCATCAGAACTAAGAAATCCCTACTCATGTAAACCAAAAGAAACATCAGAAACAATTGGCATTGAGTCAATAAACCAAAGTGTGAATATCTTGAGTTCAAAACCTGGTGATACAGATTAAAAAGTGCAGGAAAAGTCTTCTTCTTAGCAAGATCACCAGAAGCACCAAGAACAATGATCGAGAGGCTCCCAGTTTCAGGGACTGATTCAGATTCTTTTACAAGCGAATCATTTCTTAAACTAAGCCTCTTCTCACAATGCCATTGGCTCATCTTCCACAAGTTTTTCAACACTCCAAACAAAACAATACCACAAACGAAACCTATAAAATTAAACGAAGACATAAAGTCAATTGGAATCATTGCTACGCATTGATTTAATCAATCATGAAACCAAAAACCCACTTACGAAATTACAATATTTCAACAATTGAAATCTCGAGAAGATAACGAAGAAGAAGAAGAAGATTCTTAGCTTAACTAACAGAACTGCGTAAACACAGAATCAAATACGAAATTTGGATGACAAGCAATCAGATTTCGACGAGAAACAACAAAATTAAGAATCAAAAAATAAGCTTTGGGTCAAAAATCTACAATCGGAACAAAAATGAAAACGAGAAGAGATTCTAACCTGAGACAGAGACGACAAAATTCAGTGGTTTGCAGAATTTTGTTATATGAGTCTGATAGTTCATACATATACTGATATATAAAATCAATAAAATGGACGCACTTAATTATTAGATTAAACCACTAAAGGAATAAATTTAAGTTAATTAAATGGAAAATGGTAATGATTCGAGAGTCGAGAGTTGTAGTGGTCGTGATTGAGGCATCCCATGATTTATACTTTTGCAGATTCATTCATGTTGTATAATGCTTTTTTTGTTGGGAAGAAAAGTCAACAATGACGTAATTATTTTTCAACGACTTACGAGTTTTATATTCATTATGACCGTTAGATTTCACCTACCCAACAGTTTTTTTGTTTGTAGCCACCGCAATATAGTGTTCTATATTAGTGGTACTTAAATATATACTTGTTTTTTGTTCATCTAATAATATTATAAGAAATGGGTTTGATTACAACTATAAAGAACCAAACTAGAGCTAGAGGATACACACTATATTCTCGGAAATATTGAAAGCACTAGCTCAAAACGAAGGAAAACAAAAAAAGAGAAGAAACTGAAGAGAAGAGCACAAATGATTAAAACTATAGAATCCTAAAACCATGAAATACAAGAGAAATTTGCAACCATTCTATAAGAAAATGGAGGGCGTCATAACTAGTCATGGGATTAGGTTATTCGGTTCAATTCGATTTAGTTTTTTTGGTTTTTGGTTCTTTTGGTTTTGGAAAAATAGTAACTAATGAGTACTTATTAAAATTTGGTTCAGTTCGCTTTCGCTTTCGATTCTTTTGCTTCTGAAAATATAGTGACTAATATATACTTATTAAAATTTGATTTGGTTTCAGTTTAGGTACCACTATCTAATTTTTTTAAAAAATCAAAAAAAATCTTAGAAAAACCATAAATTAATTATAAAATTGAATATATTAGTTTTGTTTTAAAAATTTTGATTTAAATTAACTAATAAATTTGAATTTATAGT
This sequence comes from Lepidium aucheri, assembly GCA_900406435.1. Taxonomy (NCBI): domain Eukaryota; kingdom Viridiplantae; phylum Streptophyta; class Magnoliopsida; order Brassicales; family Brassicaceae; genus Lepidium; species Lepidium aucheri. The sequence goes on from OVBA01003867.1 coordinate 15,313, forward strand.
TATAATTTTAGATATTTAAATTATTAAATTTTATATAAATAATTATTTTTAAATATATAATTGTATTTCGGTTATTTTGGATAATTATTTGGTTCCATACCTATTCGGTTCCAAATAATTTAGTTATTAAATTTAGGAATCGTTCGTTATTTAGCCAATTTTGGTTCGGTCCGCAACCTTGTATTTCAGGTCGATTCAGTTTAGTATTTCGATTCTGATTATTATGTTTAGACTTAGCCATAACCTGCATAAGACCACTATATTAATACTTAAATATAGTATTATATTTTTTTAGTATGGTACCATATATAATCTCTCTATGTTGCTTATGCTTTTCTTTGAGAACACAAAGTGTTTGAGCATGAACAAAGCTAAAGTGTCGCAGGCTTCTCCGTTAAATCACAAAGTATTTGAGTAGAAACATAAGTAATCTGCTCAGATTTCTTTATAAAATTGTAGATTATTTGAGGAAAAACAAAATCAAACTCAAGTTTTCTGTGGAAGCCAAGATATCAGGCCCAGTAGTGGAGCTTTGTATGAGAAGACAATGAGGCAGCTCTTACATTGCTCTCAACTCTTCATGAAGAAATGAATTCTGACCTCTGTACTTTTTTTTCAGGGAAAGCTTGTTGAAAAAGATCTCAATTTGCTTAGAACAGCTAACACTTGTATTGGTATCATTGTCAGGACAATTGTAGGAGCAGGACTGATTAGTATTTTTTGTGATTGTTGGCTTACTTTGGTTTTATTTTGCTGAACTACAATGGTCATATAGCAACTACAAGGAAAAAAAAACAACATAAGAAATGCTATGTTAATAGGTGGAAATCAGATTCTGGCCCACATAATCCAAATGGGCCAAAACGTTAAAGCCCTTATCGATCCACAATAAGATTGGAATTGCGATGCTGACACATTGGAATCGTTACATTTTAAAGGTGAAACATGCTTCTTTGTTATGTGGGTATATGAAGTGAAATCACATCTTAAACCATTTAGGCTTTGTGGTCTTCTTCTCTGCGGGTTTAGGCTCGTATTCAACTGGTACAGGACCAGAGTCGTCTGTGGCTGGCTCTGACGATGGCTCAACCGGTTCCTCTGCTTTGGCCATGATCTCTAAATCTTTCAGTGATAAGATCTCTTCAGTCAGATAACGAGTTGAACTAGCACCATCATCTGCAGAGACCATTAGAATTTTTTTGAGAGATAATTATAAGTTAAAAACCTGTCTTCTTCCCAACAGATTCTTCTCGAGTAGTATGTAAAGCTCATTTTTTCCAGGACATCAAAGATTATAGTCCAACAGAGAATCTATCCGACACACCCGACTTAGCCAGCCTCCTATGATTGTTGTTCCCTATGCATTCTGATGATCCTAAACTTCTGAGCGAGTTATTTCTTTCCTAAGCTTGCAAGGTTTATGGACAATTCCACAGGGATAAGTTTACAGTCGCTAAAACAGATCTTAAATACTAAATCTATAATCCAATACATATCGCAATGCAATTCAAGTTTCTCAGAGAAAAAGGAAATCTATAGTGACGTGTGAAGTTAATGGCACAAACTAACCTTTTGGCTGATTGTTTGCAAAGTAGACAATTGCTCCAGGAACAAACCCGACGGAGTAGAAGTCTTGTGAGAAATCTTTTATCTGCTTCTTGGGAGGAGTTGTGTCTGCGAAATAGTACACCCTAAGTCAGTTTTCTTGTCTTAAGAAACGTAAAAAATGCTGAAATAATGTCATGAAAACATACACAAGTAGAAAGGAATATCAGGGTGGGCAACTACTCTGCTGAGAAGATCAATCAAGCATTGGATCTTTTCTGAGGGATGAAATGTTGCCTCCAATGTAATGTTATCGGGAAAACGAACCCGGATTACTGCCTAGAAAGTATCAATATCTATTAATCAGTGGGATAATGACAAGTATGAACAAGCCAAAAATGTTTTACTAAGTAATAAGAACCTTAGTTAGCTTTGATCGACGAGCAGCTTCTTCTGCTTCCCGGAGTTTCCTTGTTTTCAAGGATTTGTCTTTTGTAGATGTAATTTACATATTAGAAGAATCAAACAACCAAGAAACTGATTTCTTCATGACAAAACAACAGTTGGATTTGATCGGCGATTTATGCAAATTTTCATAGAAAATGCAAGAAACATCTAAACATCTAAACCAAAACCATATAAATATATCGGATTGTTCAGAAGATCTAACCTTCTTTCTTAGTTGCCACAAGACGGTAATAATCTGCAGCTGTGAGCTCGTAGAATTCATCTGATTCCTCTTCTGTCGAATTTTATAAATCAATTACAAGAATTGTTCAAATTCAGACATATCAAGAGAAATAAATATGGAATACAAGCAAGAATCAGAATCCGCAAAGTTACGAGAAGCTTGACTTGGCCTCTGTGAGATACTCGAAGTCTCGAAAACACGAATCTCTCTCCCTAATTTTTCTCGCATCTCAGCAATTTTAGCCTGATATTCAACAATTAAGCAAATGAAACATTGAATTCGACTAAAGGAAAGTTAAACCCTAGAGAAATTTAAAGAAACCGATTACTGAAGCTTGAAATGTTAACAGAAACTTCCAGATCAATCGAAATCAAAACTGAAAGTAGAAGACAAGTGAAAATCAATGGGAGAGATGAAGAAGGAAGTCAGACCTGAGCTGAAGAACAAGCTTCCATGGGATTGATAATCTCGAGTCGTCTTCGCTTCAAGGTCTGTTGAGATGAGTCATCAACAAACATCAGAACCGGGTTCAAGTTACTCGTTCCTTGAATTCGCTACAAAGCAAATTAGTCCACTTAGGCCTGGGCGTTCGGGAGCAATTTCGGTTATTTCGGATTTTTGGTTATTTTAAATTTTCGGTTTTTTCATTTTTGAAGTTTAAGATCTATTTAATTATTATAAAGGTTTGTTTTGAATTTGGTTCAGATTAGATTCAGGTTTGTTCGGTTTTAGAATTGTATAATATCAATAGATTTGGTTTCAGATCGGTTATTTTATCCAAATTTATAACTAGTTTTAAATATATAGTTTAGTTGGATAGGTTCGAATTCAAATATAGATAATATGCCCTATGATTTTAGTTATATTTTATGTTCGATCAATAATTGAACCTGAAATAACTTGTAATAAAAAACCATTAGATTATTTGGATACATTCAAAATTTAAATAGCTTGTTAAATTGGTTCGGGATTGGATGTCTTTTATGGTGAGAATTTCAACTTGGTATTGAATATCAATTTTCTATTGCTTTTCATATCTAATGTGAGAGTTTTAATGTGATAATTTCAGTCGGAAACCTGAAAAGAATATAAGAAGGATCTAACTCCTTTATGCATGCTCCATTTGGCTCGGGGGTTATAGCTTAGTGATCGAATAAGAATGGATAAGAGGCTCGTGGGATTGACGTGAGGCCATCTATCCTCCTGAGGAAAAATTTGATTTCAAACCCCCGTTTGCCATTTCTTATTTTTTTAAGAAAAAATAGTAGTCTAACTGATTTTTCTATCGGTTAATGATACCTGACACCCACGAGGAGGCACATTACAATACTTGTATTCACGACCAAAAAGTACTGGATTCTCTTTAAGATAGGTTCTGAAAGGAAAAGGAATGCTGGAATGCCGCCAGGCGTCTATTAGTGAATTCGTCAGAAATTTTTGACAACTCTATATGCATTAGAAACTGTCGGAAAATTGTTGATGATCGTCAGAAATTGTTAAAAAATTTCTGATGTTTCTGACAAATATAGAGCCGTTAGAAATTTTTGATAGTTCTCGACCAGATTACTTTCTGATCAAATTTCATCAGAAATTATCCGACAATATTTTCCAACCAGAATTTTACATCTTGTATATTTGTAGTGGTTAGCTTCCGGTCATTGTATTGGTATAAACTAGGATACATTAAAGAGATGAAGAAAAAGCTTCAACAAATACCATCAGCATAATTAATTAATCTGGAAAAAAAAAAGTGTTGGCTCTGCGTTTCATTAATGTGATAAGTGATGTGATCAACAACAAGAGAAAATGGTAGAGCCACGGACGCTGATACCGGTACTCAGAAGTTGTTAGTATGATGATGTCCCAAGTTGTTTGAAGGATTGAGATTGATGTCTTTTAATTTAAACGTCATTGAATGTTGGTACTTAAGTTATTTGTTTAGCTCAATTTACTAGATCATTGCCCACATCAAGACTTCGATTTCAGGATGCAAAGATGATATGCTTCTTCTAGTTCCCCAAACTCCCATGAATATTTATGGTCATCACTAGAATATCAATTCTAGATCCGCCAGTGACAAAAATAGAACTTGGTAAATATTCTAAAGGTTTGATTGGTAATGACGGTAAATTTGAATTTTTGTTGTTGTTGTATGATCTAAGCTAAGTTGTAAGTTTTTTAGTTGTATATTTTTTTGCGGTAGATATTTTGGTTATACTCGTTTTTTGATCTCTAGAGCAACCTCAACTATTGTGAATCATACCCTAAATTTTTCCAAGAGTGATTTACATAACATCATAATTGTTCACACCCCTAAATGAGTCCATGGTCGAGTGACCTTTTGTAATTTTAGTTGTTTCAATTTTCTAATTTTATGGTAAGGAATTTATTTGTTTCAATTCATAATTAAATGAAATTATTTAAAACCAATGAGGTTACACATCTTTAATTTTCTTTTATATACTATCTTTTGCTATAGATAATCCATCAAAATATAAAATTTTACTACCTGAAATTAATAAGTCGCGACCAATTTATTAATATCTTTTGGTCTTGTTATTAAGCTAGGTGTTACTCGGTTTGTAAGATGATTAGAGTAGTTTGTAACTCTTAAGTCTTGATATTAATAGTATCAAATTTTGAGCCGTAAGAAGTGGAACTATCTCAATTTGCAAATGTGGTTAGAGTTTGCCCGTTTCATCATATAACCATCATGTTATACATCATGTAGGCTTTCTAAGAGAGAATAGCGGAACGAGGGTTTTAGGCAATAGCAAATTAGGTTTTCTAGAAGAGAAGGAAGACAATGGCTCTGTTACTCAGCCGAATTTCAAAGCCCTCTATACGCAAAGTGGTCAATGCTCGATTCCTTTCATCACTACCGGAGTCTCCATGTTTCCTTGTGGGCGGTATGAAGGTAGGAGAATCTCCGGATGGTAACAAAGTGGTAAACTACAGAGTATTCGACCCGAGAACGGAAAAGGTAATGACTAGCTGCGATAAAGTGGTTCCCAAGAAGCTCACTGGCCACACTCTAATAGGAGCATCACGAGGATGGGTTGCTTCTCAAGTGTTTAATGATAATTCCGTAAATCTAACTGATATGTACAAGCCACAAGTCTCATCACCAACAGTCTTATCTTTACCTTCACTTTATTTTTACCCGTCTCCTTATATTACTTCATTGTCTCTCTCGTCTTCACCTAACCAAGACCAAGACCTTACCGTAGCTGCAAAATTCTATGGAACTCATTTAGGTATATGTAGGCCGTTTTGGGACTCAGACTGGACTTACATCAAGACCCCTACACCTCTCTTACCATTCTCTGATCTCATGTATTCCAACAAAGACAAAGCCTTTTACTTCACGAGTGTGAAGGGTCTCTACATGGGCTCACTAGAGGAGAACAACAAGGTCACTTACCAAGAAGTGCGTCTTCGCAACCTCCCTAAGATCCCTGAAACAGGTTGGGAAATGTTGGATAGATGTTTCACGACCAAGCATTTGGTTGAATCTCCATCTGGTGAACTTCTCTTAGTCAAGTGGTACACACAGTGCAATCACACAGAGGAGAAAGACGGAAAAGTAGAAGGTATTCATAGCAAAACGAAACGCTTCATGGTGTTTAGACAAGATGAGAAGAGTAAAGACTTTTGTTACGCAGAAAATATTGGAGATCTCTGTATCTTCCTTGGCAAGAGTGAAGCCATTTGTCTCTCTGCAAGCATGTATCCAGGGCTTAACCCTAACTCCATCTACTACATAGGACATGGTCTCGGTTCTTACGATCTAGCCTCTCGTATGGTCCATTCCTTTGATCCTCCTCATAAACCAGCAATGCTTAACATTGCTCCATTCTGGATACATTCTCTTCTCTGAGCAATTTCGGTTTAATTTCGGTTTGCTTTCGGTTTAATCCGCCTAGGACATTTAATTTCGGTTTGTTTCAATAAGTGGGTCCTTTGTAAGCTTTTTGTCTTTGAAAGTTAATTTCATAGTCTCTCTTCCCACCTAAGCGTCTTCGCTTTATTGTTATTTTATTTTTATTTGTTGTCTATCGTTCTTGTCTCTATTACGCTCATCTTTCACCTCAATCGAAGCTCCAGATTGAAGCAATCTTCAGTCTCCACAAACCCTAATTCGATGCTATTGCAATTTCCACTTTGATCTCTATCTCTATCCATAACCATAATCTCTGTAAAGTTCCAATTTGAATTTTACAAGAGCAAAAGCAAAATGCCGAGTGTTGGTGTGAAGCTCTACAGTGTCTTCTTCAAGTTCCTTTTGAAACACCGTTTACAGAACCGGATTCAATCTGCAGGTGACGAATCTTCTTCGGATCCATTTGGTGTCACGACCCGACCCGAAGAATCCGTCGCTGCTCCGAATCCGTTATTCACCGACGGCGTCGCCACTAAAGATATTCACATCGATCCATTAACTTCGTTATCGGTACGGATTTTTCTTCCTGAATCTGCTCTTACGCCACTTGAATCGAGCTCCACTGGTATTAATTCCGGTAAGGCTCGAAATTTAAATCACCTTGCCGGATCGGATCTTCTTATTAGGAGAAACAGCTACGGTTCATCTAATTCGTTGTTGTCTCACAAGGTAGAATCTAGAAGGAGTAGTTATGGTTGCACCACTGGTTCGTCTTCACCTGAGAATATCATAGCTGGATCTTCCGACGTGTATAGAGGATATTCACCGTCTTCGTCTTCGGCGGGTGGAAACTATCGGAAACTCCCTGTGATGTTGCAGTTTCATGGTGGTGGATGGGTAAGTGGAAGCAATGATTCAGTGGCTAATGATGTGTTCTGTAGAAGAATGGCTAAGCATTGTGACATCATTGTTTTGGCCGTCGGTTATCGACTTGCGCCTGAGAATCGGTATCCGGCAGCGTATGAAGACGGTTTCAAGGTGTTGAAATGGCTAGGAAAGCAAGCGAATTTAGCTGAATGTAATAAGTCGATGGGAAATTCTCGGCGACCTGGAGGAGAAATGAAGAAACCAGAAGTGAATAAGCATATAGTTGATGCTTTTGGTGCATCCTTGGCAGAGCCTTGGCTCGCAACTCATGCTGATCCCTCGAGGTAATAACAATGTCTTTCCATTTGCATTGCATATGATGAAATTAAGGGAGTTCCACTCTTGTTTAGATAGTGAAACGAATGAATGAGCCAAGAATTTGTTAGTAACAAATGTGTGTGTATATTGTCCTTTTTGATTATATAGTTTTCTCTAGCTGAAAATCTAACCTTAATATCAATTCGTTTGCTATACAATGCCCTTTCTGATTTCTTTTTCTTTGACCTACTTGTGGAAGGATGGAATGATTAACTACAGTGTTGTTTCTTGGTATTGGTGCTAAGCTCAGCTTCACTCTTTAGCCTTAGTCTTTATTAGGTCCTTATCATGTCTTGAAATTTTTTAAAAGTACTTACTTTGTTGCGGGGCTTCTTTGCTGCTGCTCTTCTTTTATATGGCATGAAATCTGGTTCTTTTTGGTCTTCATTAAATTTTGGGCCTACTACATGCTTGATATGGAACTTCATCTGTGTTGGATCTCGGAAATCTTTTTGGAATTGGATTAGGAAGCTTGTTGTAATGAATAAACCATCTGCTTAGGATTCTGTTTCTTGAATATGACCTTGGTATGTCAATTGTGCTGATAAATAATGTCACACCAAAAACCTTTATTCTGTGTTTTAGTGATACCAGCTTTTACGTAATTCAAGGAGATTTGTTTCCATTAATGTTTTCTTCTTGGCTCTTGAGAACTTCTAGAGATAACAAGATTTAATCCCAGCTGAGTATTCAGAGATAAATTTTGGTAGATCGTTGCTTTTTATGTGCTTCAGGTGAAAAACACTTACTGAGTTCTGTGACTTCTCAAAATTTGAAACTTCAGATGTGTGCTTCTTGGTGTGAGCTGTGGTGCCAATATAGCAGACTACGTAGCCCGCAAAGCCATTGAAGCTGGTCAGAATCTAGACCCTGTCAAGGTTGTGGCTCAAGTCCTAATGTACCCATTCTTCATCGGTAGCGTTCCAACACAGTCTGAGATTAAACAAGCAAATTCCTACTTCTACGACAAACCTATGTGCATTCTCGCTTGGAAACTCTTCTTACCAGAAGAAGAATTCAACCTGGACCATCCAGCAGCAAACCCGCTTGTTCCAGGTCGAGGTCCACCACTCAAATTCATGCCACCAACACTAACTATTGTTGCAGAGCATGACTGGATGAGAGACCGAGCCATTGCTTACTCAGAAGAGCTAAGGAAGGTCAATGTAGATGCTCCTGTGTTAGAGTACAAAGACGCAGTGCACGAGTTTGCAACCCTTGACATGCTTCTTAGGACTCCACAAGCTCAGGCTTGTGCAGAAGATATTGCAATTTGGGTCAAGAAATACATCTCTCTCCGTGGCCACGAGTTCTCGTACTAGAGGGTTCACCGGAAACTCCAGGAAGCATGTCAAGGGTAATTAAATGTAAACAACCGTGATTTACGGGCTTTGCTGTTTCTCCAAGAAGCAAAAAGAGGTAAACCGAAAGAAACCGAGATTGGTTTAGTCGGGTTTTGTTGTTTATACCAGGAAGCAAAACAGACAAGCGAAAGACTCTTTCTCTCGAGTCTGAGTAGAGTTAGTTTAGCGAGGTGTTACTTTGTGAGATGGGTCAAGTGAGAGACTCTGGTTGCCTCAGGGTGTTTTCCCTATATTAAACTAATATATATGTTCTTCTCTTTTATTAAGAGTTCAAGTGTTTGTTGCATTACATCGTATCAAGGAACGTCCATTTTGGTTAACCAAACAAAAAAAACCAAATGCAAGCCAAAAGATTGAATTGTCTGATTTTTATCATTTTATAACCGTACTAGTTAGTGTCTCGATCTTCAACTGGGATTGGACTCCAAAAGTGAGAAAAAGTATTTACAAAATTATGATTTATTTGAGTAGTTTAATTTTCGTAAACTTTGGAAGTATCAATATATTTTTATCAAGGACACTCATGAATTCTCCGCTTTTTTTGATATTATGTTTTCCCAAAATTACAAAAATCTTACGACATATTGAGAGTTCAACCAGCTTTCACATCGGATCAAGAGAGATGAGAGGTTGCCACAATGATTTGGTAAAAATTTGAAAAAGTGAAATTTTAGTAGGTGTCAATGGTAAGTTGAATCTACCAAAATTGATTTATAAAAAAAAGTAAGAGGAAGAATTATATTTTTTATTAAAGATAATGTAGTGAGTGAGGGTCTAAAATATACTCACCAAGTTTCGTCTTATTCTGATTGTTTCTCACCATTCGTTTTTAATTTATCTTTCACAATATCAGATTATACTCACAAGGTTATGGTATGAGAACAATAGAAACATAATTAGGAAAAGAGCGAGTTAGAATTAGAGTGATGAGGAATGAGAAGATATGTCCATACATCTTATTATATAAAGAAAGATTTCTCAAAGTTAGTAATTAACAGGATCCTTCCACGTGTCAGATCCAATGATCCAAAATTTTCCTAAATTTATTTATTTTAAAAACGAGTAGATAAAATATATCTTTAAATAGATTTCTTCAATATTTAGATAATCCTAATCAAAAAATAATTCCTAACATGAAAGAAAATTTAATCTAAAAGAAAATCGGGAATATTAATTGTTAAAAAATTAATTTTAACAAAAAGTAATTTTCATTACTAATCTTATTATATAAAGAAGGATTTCTCAAAGTTAACAATTAACAGGATTCTTCCACGTGTCAGATCCAATGATCCAAAAATTTCTGGATTTATTTATTTTTTAAAAACTAGATAAAATATATCTTTAAATAGATTTCTTCAATAATTAGATAATCATAATCAAAAAATAATTTCTAACATAAAATAAATCTTAATTTAAAAGGAAGTCGGGAATATTAATTGTCAAAAAATTAATTTTAACAAACAATAATTTTTATTACTAATTGTATTATATATAAAAAATATTATACTAAAAACTTATTTTTATAAAACGAAGTATTATTATTATTATCTTATTATATAAAGAAGGGTTTCTCAAAGTTAGTAATTAAAATGATTATTCCATTTGTCAAATCCAACGATCTTATTATATAAAAAAGAATTTCTCAAAGTTAGCAATTAAAAAGATTATTTCATGTATCAAATCCAACGATCTTATTATATAAAGAAGAATTTCTCAAAGTTAGCAATTAAAAGGATTATTTCATGTATCAAATCCAACGATCATAAAAATTTTGGTGATATATTTGAAACAATAAAAAAATTGTAACTATATCACAAAATATTTATATCTATTTAAA
>OVBA01003868.1:0-25867 GCA_900406435.1 Lepidium aucheri
TATCATACAGACAGTTAACTCTATCATAAAGACAATTAACTCTATCATACAAACAGTTAACTCTATCATAGAGCCATTTAACTCTGTCATAAAGATACACTTTACTCTAACTCTATCATAAAGATACACTTTAGTCGAAGAAGACNGAAGACGAAGACGAAGACAGAGACGAAGACGAAGACGAAGACGGAGACGAAGACGAAAACAAAGACGAAGTCGAAGTCGAAGAAGACGAAGACGAAGTCGAAGAAGACGAAGACGAAGACGAAGTCGAAGAAGAAGAAGACGAAGACAAAGAAAAAGAGACGAAAGAGAAGACAAAGACGAAGAAGAAGACGAAGAGAAGAAGACGAAGAGAAGAAGAAGGCGACGGAGAAGAAGGAGAAGAAGAAGAACGAAAGAGAAGATGAAGAATAAGAAAAAAAAACCGAAGAAGAAGAAGAAACGTCTTCTTCTTCGCTTTTTTTTTTATTCGAGGGTGCAACAGTAATTGCACCCTCTGTTTCAAATTTTTTTTTAAAAAAAACTATTTTTGTCATTAATGTAAAATTGTGTGTTATTTGAATAATTTTTTCAAAATAATATAATGAATCCACTTCCATATGAAAGGAAAATAGACTTCTTTCTTTGTAATATAAAAATATTTCTTTTATATTTAAGATGAAATAACCTTTTTAAGCATTAGTTCATTGGAATATATTATATACATTGTTTAAAACGTATTGACATTATCAAAAAAAAATTATCTACATCATAAAAATTTATAAGGTTTGACATTGTAACTATACTACGTGCTTTGTTTACTACACATACATATATAAAAATAAACCTAAATCCATCCAAGATATATATATATATACTAGGATTATATTCGCGGTATAGCGTGAGATTTGATTGTTTTCTTTAACCCGTGTCTATTTATTTCTTAAATTTGTGTTGATATTTTTAACATTATTATCGAGATGTTATTCTAGTAGTCCAAAATTCGAACTGAAATCAATCCGAATTACAAGAATCAAATCTGAACAAACTAAACAAAATATCCCAATAGGTCCTAAACCTATATATTTAGGAAACCGAACCAGAACCAAATCAAAAACCAAATTTTGTAGTTCTTTCAGTTAAATCTTTATTTATTTTGGATTTTTGTATAAAAAATACTCAAACTCAAACCCGATCTATACCAAACCGAAGCTAATCCGAAAGATAAAAATAACCGAATAAATGTTATATCAAAAGAGGCAAAAATCGAATTAGAAGAACCAAACCCGACAAAATACCATAATAAATGCTAAATCTACATATTCGAAAAACCGAATCCAAATCTGAACTGAAACCGAATCATACATCGATTTTGTACATGATATATTTTAATTTAATTTTAATCTTTTTAGATTTTTTCCTAATTAAAGTTTGTTAATTTTAAATTTTTATATAAAAGTTTATAACCAAACTCACCTTAAACCTATTTTTAAAAGCATAAGTTAAGTTTATCCTAAAGTTTATAACACGGTCAAAATGAAAGTGTCTCAAACTTTAATATATAAGATATATATATATATATATATTACATTTTAAATATATAAAAAGCTATATATATATCAAAAATTATAAAATAACAAATTGTTAGGTTAAAAGGTTTGTTCATGATTGTTTTTAATGTAAACTCGTTACTACCCAAGCCAGACTGATTGACTTTATAATATGATAGTGAAATATTGTTGACAAAAAAAACTTGAGAAGAGAACCAATCAGAGACGTGCAAAATAAGACTGAAGATTCAAAATTACCATCTCCTTTCACTTTTGGGCTAAGTTTTCGTGTGGTGTACCGGATTTTCTTAAAAGGTTAGAGATTGAGTATAATTGGGATAAATCAAATTGCAATTATTTGAAACTAAATCTTGTTGATAGCTTCTTTTATTAAATAAATAAATTGGGAATGAAATATATTTCTTATGGGCCAGTTGGTTAATAAATCTGTTGCGGATGTTGTGTGCATATTCAACAAGCTTATACAAGCTCCACAATTCAGAGTCTATTTGTTTGTGCATATGGATGTTGCCGGTTATTTCATCAAACCTACAAAACAGGGCAAAATTGCGTATTGCCACCAAAATTGTGAATTCTTAATTAGGATTGACTATCATCTAGTCTCCTTATTCAAGACATTCTTCTTTACCATGTTCATCAAAATAGTACCTTCCAATATGAGATTTTGGTTTAAAAACAAGACAAAATTGTGTATTGCCGATTATGTAAATTTTTATTTTTGAGTGAAAGAGTATGATCCTACGGTTTGGCAGAAATTTTTAATTCTGTGATTTTATGCTTATGATGAAAAGAAATAATATATTACGATTATTTCGCTATAGTTATGATTTTATGGATTTGGAAAAATATTTATTGGATTTTACCATTTTGGTAAAAAACAGTGTTCTACGAATTTTTTGAAGTTTTTATCTCATTTTTGTTAGATGTTTAAGGTTCTTGCTTTTGTGTCATTTTATTAAATTTTCTCACATATCAATGCAAATTTTCAACTTATTGTAATTCAAAAATAATTTTAAAATTTATTGGTCAACAAAGAATTTTAAAAACTCCATTGTAACTTATGCATTCTCATTTTTGGATTAGTATTTAATATATTTTTATGATAGAATATTTTAAAAAAAAATCCTTAATAAATGTGTATTCAGGTAAAATTATAATATAATGAGATAGAAGGAGTACTATTCTACAATTTCGATGCAAGAATATAGAAAGATAAGTCTATATAGAAAAACATGTTTCGAATATGTGAAGGTATTTTAAACATTTACCAAAAAAAAAGAATAGAGCATTTGCACGATTTCTGATTTTCATAAAAAAATACATCCAAGTGTCCAATTCAAATACATGTATTTAATTGTAATTTAGGGAAGAACACAATAAATCTACCTACTAGATATTAAAACTCTAAAATTAATGTAAGCATCAAGAAAGAAAAAGGTGAAGAAATTACATCCATTAATTTATATGGTCAAAGATACAACAAACGAAAAAAGAAAGATAAAGATCGTCTTCTTCTGATCTAACTCTTCCTATTGCTTCTTTTCTTTAACTTGTTATGTAATGGCTGCTTTCTTCTCCATTATTGTCTACTAATGCTTTTTCCTACCATTATTGATTGCTAATGCTTTGGGCGGTCCTGATTTAAATAATTATGGGCATTGTTATATTTTCTTTTTATTCTTTATTTTTATCAGATACTATTTTATGATGTTTAGATATGTTTTTTTGTCATAGAAGTTTATGAACATTAATTTTTTTGTCAACATTGGAGCACAATATCGGTACGTCTACTTTTAATGAACTTATTCCCTGTCACTAAATTAAAAGTCATATGGATGAGCATCTATTTAATAGCGATACTATTTACTTTTTGTTGACTAAAAGAAAATTAAAATATTATATATATATATATATAAATGAATCTAAAAAATGAATCTGATTATACGACCAAAAAAAAATGAATCTGATTAAGTTGTTAAATGTATATGTTTGCAGTAATTTTCACTGGAGATTAACTTCATTTTATCTCTAACGCTATATGATAAAAATTATATTGTGTATTGAATTTTGTTAATTTAACTGTTTACAAACAATATAGTAAAATAGACCCGATTGAAATCGTATTATAGAGCCTCTTAGCAAGATTACACGTTTATTCCCTTTACTCCCAAAATAACTAACAATATTACCCAACATTATTGCAATAATTCTCATCTCACTAATAAATATTTACATTATAATATCTGATCAAGAAGTAGGTTTTCAGTTGGATTACTTCTGATCCAACTTGGTACCAAGAACTGAGTTTGAATTTCGGTTAGTTCTAATTGAAACAATTTGACTGTAGATTAGACATTGTCATGTTATAAATACAATTTGAATTGACATCATATTGAAATTGTATTTAATTGTGTATAAGGTTCCTTAGTCATATTAGAAGCAAAGGAACAAAATCTCATTTGACATTAAAACAAAAGCAATATATATATATAGATATATATCAATCCAGATGATAAACAAAACAAAAGAAGAAAGTGAAGTTACCAACTATATATCTCAGTGATCTTTTAGTAAACGTCTATGTTGTATTACAGGTTAGACTACATGTAAAGCTGGTTATTGGTTAGTGTTTTTTGTTGTTGTCAAAACATACTTGGTGAGTGTTAATACAATAATTTAAAAGAAGAAAGTGAAGTTACCAACTATAAGATGTTGGTAGAAAAAAAAGGCAATAATTACTAATTAGAAAAATGAAAAAAAAATAGAGAGCAAAATATGTGTAAGATGCAAGTAACATTTAGTTCAGTGGTTGGTGATAAGTCTGCTAAAGGCAAACACAAATGCACAACTAGAGATCGAGTCTTACCACCTACGAGAATTATGTAGGAATTTGGTTAATGGACTAACATTTGTGACCTATATTGATATTGACGTTGATTAAAAAATATATATGCGTAAGAATTATGGAGAACAGATCTAAGTGAAAGAGTTAGTGATTGGTGGAAACATAACTATTCACTTTAAAGAATTGTCTGTTTGAAATTAAAATGGTGTAAGTCGACTCAGACAACAAAGTCTTATCATCAACTTGCAGCTTTATTTCTTCGGTGCGTTCTTCATCAGATTTTAACATCCTTATTAGTATACCTATCTATAATCACCTAATCACTTCCCATAATCTTTTGTTTTTCTTTTGAATAAATAATTATTAGTTGTAGTCATAATTTCGAAGATTCTTCATAGATAATGTTGTAACATCAATCATTATATAACTTTAATAAAACTTGTATAGATTCTTATTGATTGAATATATGTTGAACTACATTTTGGATAGATCAAAATCGAAAAGGAAATAGAGATTGTTTGAAAGCAGAATTATGATCATCTATATATGCTAATAAGGGTCAATTTAAGTATTGATATAGAAATTATAAAGCAGACAATCGGTATCATATGTGACAAAAAAGTAAAAGTGAGCCCATCACACATTTTGAAGACGTGCAAATAATTTGCAATCACATACCTAAAGACGTTTCAACAATCCTAACTTGTCGTCTCCTTTATTATTTTCTCTTTAATTGTTTCTGAATCATTAGGTATGGTTTAGATATCTATGGGAATATGTGTCGGTAACATTTTATAAAACGTTAGAGCCAACACTAAAGATATGCAGAAGCACCATATAATAGATAAGAGAATATTAATTTTGCTTCTTCTCATTAGCGAGTTAGGAGATTGTTTTACGAACCACAATTGGCAGATTTCCGTGTAGCATGGGGCTTTATGCAAATTTTCTTTTTAATCAACAATTCGATCGATAAACCCTTATTTTTCTCTAAACTAATAATATCATAGAAGTAAACATAACATTTTAGAGTTGAATTTGAATGAATAAACAGTAGATGTTGTATTCAACCACTTAACATACTATCTACCTTAACAAGCTTGATTTAATACTTCAAAATTTTCGACTACTAAAATCAGGTGAAATTCATACAGATATTTCTTTCAATAAAGAATTAATTTTTTTGGTATGTTTATCTTGATTGTGTGTGTCTGTCAGTGCAAGACAAATGATAGGTCCCAGATCAAAACATCAATTAAAGATGATATATACCCTAAGACAACGATAAATTTCCCTTTATACTAATGATGTTGGAATCCACTATCAATCCAGGTTAATGAATTAGGATCAGGGTAGTGTATGGACTAACAATTGAAATGTGTTATTTTACTACATTTTAATTCTTACGTACATATAGTTGAACTTATAAAAAACAAAAGTATCTACAATTATTGGTTATACTTTTGTACATCAGTGACCATTGGAGAGACCATAATACTTATAGACCAACAAATATTATTAATTAAGAAAAGATAAGCATAGATTAGTATTCTAACTTGTGAAAAGAAAAAAAGATTAGTATTCTAAGATTCAGTACTTGACCAAAATTATTTGATGCCCTGAACAACTTAAGAAAAGATTAATATTCTAACATATCACGAGAAAAGTAAGATTCAATACCTTTAATTTACCTACCTATGAGTTTCTAGAAATAATGCCCCAATATTGTAAATAAAATACAACGCAGAGCTAAAAAAGATATGGGCCTAACTGCTAACTGAGTAATTGAAGAATTTTTCAATTCCACATAAACAAAAATTACTCAGTTACCAGTTGAATACAAGGAATAAATGAATTGTGGAATAATGAGGAGTTTTCTTACTAATATGAGGACATATGTAATAAATTCTCATTTTTTGTGAAGACTCATACTTTTATTTTTTTATATTCTTCTTAACGCAACAACTTTTTATATTTTAAACTCATCCTTATAATTTTTTAAAAACATTTTCTAATATGAAGGTTCATATTATGACTAAAAGCTGATTAGACAATCAAAAATATCCTAAATTGTTTTTAGGTTTTGATATTTTAAACTAATTTATTTGACCAAAAAACAAACTAATTTATAACAAAACATATGTTTTATGTATAAAGTTATAAACTTAAATCCTTCCACCAAAAAAAAACTTTCACCCATAGTTTAATGGTTCAAATTCATGAATTTATGATAAAAATTAATGTATATACGAGGATCTATATATATGTTATTTGAAAAATAAAAGATTTATCGTATATGTAAATAATATATGAATATATATATATATATATCTCAATTGAATAACGATTTATTTTGGTTAATTTTTTATTAATTATTTACAAATATATTAATCAAAATATTTTTAATACTATTAATATCATACTGAATTCGACTTCTATCCACCGTAGATTAAAGATTAAAAAGAGTTTTAGGAAATATGATTTGCAGCTATAGATTGAGTTTTGTTGATCTAATTATTTTTAAATTTTTTTTGTAAATTTAGCCACATTCCACTCTTACCATTTGATTTTACCTTATTCAACTAGATTCTACACACAAAAAAATTCTGCCCCGGATTTCATATTCAGCAAAATTTCGTAGTTACCATGAATGGTGATAGTGTCTAACTGGTATCTGTCGAATGCTGAGGAATTATCAAATTTTATTCGACAATATTTTTAATTCCACAATCACCATTCATCTTTGTCGAATTAATTATGTGGAATGTGTGTAATTATTTACTTTTTTGGTATATGAATTTAGTATTAAGGGTTCAATCCACTACCGAATGTTAGATTAAATGGAATTATATGACAAATTTCGCTAGATTCCGCATTCAGCACAATTCTGCAGTTACCATTTACACCCATGGTCTCAAAAAACTTGATTCCATATTCAGATTTTTTTGGCACATGCTGGATATGAGAAATGAAATGACAACTTACGAAAATCACGTGGGAAATAAGGCTTGTTCCCCACTAGAATCTTGTTGACATTGTCCTAATTAAATTATGCTGCACAATGTTATCAGATTCCTGATGTCTACTTATAGTACACAAAAAAAAAAGAATGAATGACTAATCACACGTGATCTAAGAGGGAAGATAATCGTTACTGTTGAAAGATGATTCATTTTGACTTCATAGACCAGTAATAGCATAAATGTAGTATGCTGCATCAGATCAAACTACCACTTTATTTCCAGATTCCCACCATAATAAAGAGGGAATCAAAATCCATAAATAACAACAGATAGATAGATAAGTGATATATGTGACTATTTGTTCGGTTTTCATTCATATGTATCATTTATATCATTTAGGATTCATACATCTTCATTTTAGTATACTTTTTATACTTCTTTTGCATTTTGGAGTCTTAAAAGTATCGGATCGCATATTTTCTATTTATTGAGTCTTTCTAATTGATTTTAGAGCTACTATGGAAATTGGAGACTTGGAAATGGGTGTAGAAGCAAGAGAGTGGATAAAAAATGCATGAAACCAGGAATCAAAGCTTCCAAATCAAAATATCGACCATTAGTTGATATTTGAGGTCGATAAAACAAGCATGTGAGAAGAAATTGGTTATGGTTAATAATATAGGTCGATGGAAACCTTCTCGCAAATGCTATTGGATGAAGTTTTGACAAAAGATAGCCACAAGAGTTAACTTGCATTTAGTAGTGGTTTGGGTATTCAGACAATCGGTTAGGAAGATATGACAATTTTACTGAAGATAGACCATTACAGAGAAGACCTTTTGATCGAAATGAGAAGAAAATATTAGAATATGGGCTTCTAACTCAAAATCAATTGGCAATGAGTGGAGAGGCTCATATATTATATATACTAGAGAGGATCATTTCCAACTTTCGATGTGGGATGTTATTCCCTAATACGCCCCCTCGAGATAATGGTTTTTTGGCCATTAATCTCGTATGCTCGGGGATGGATCGACGGCACCAATATTGGGCCTGGGTTGTCGATGATTGGACCAGCTTTGGGTCGGATCGGGTTGGACAGTGTGGATCGTGGGCTCTGATACCATATTAGAATATGGGCTTCCAACTCAAAACCAATTGGCAATGAGTGGAGAGGCTCATATCTAATATATACTANTTTTCCAACTTCCGATGTGAGATGTTATTCCCTAATAGAAAAAACATGAATCGACCAGATCGATCGGTCTCTCATACAGAAAATGGCATGAATTTGTTAGACCGACCAGACTTACAAGAGCGATTGATCTTAAGCATGAGATCGATCGGTCTATTTTTAGAACGGTCAGTCTTGACCGGTTCTGTGAGAAAACCATAATTTTACTTATAATTCACATGGTTTGATTCAAGTTTTACTGGAATGAGTTTTGGACTATTAGAATTAAGTTTTTGCCACTTTTGAAAGGACACTTTCACTTTTCAATTTTAGACTTTTCTATTGTTTTTGTAAGCTTTTAGGAAGACGAATCTATATTCTGCAACTTTTGAAAAGATTTCTGAACCCTCTTTATTTTCTATTTCAATCTATTGTGAGTTTTATTCAATTGGTTTGCTTGTTCTTTTCTATCACGTCTGAGTGATTCTCTAATCAGGTTTAGGGTTTTCTAAAGATTTAATGATTGATTCGTTAGGTCCAAATAGGGATTATTCATATTGTTCTTCATCTATTGTTGTGTTTAAAGTTTAAGTTAGAATGATCACCTAACTTATGATCTTAGCTTGTACAGCGCACTAAAAGTGTTTTTTAAATGTCTTAAAGAACATAGATGGGCAAATTATCTTAAGCTAACAAAATATGATGTTAAGGCAATTAGTGAACATATCAAACTTGGATGATAATGCATATCTAGAATTGTAGGTTCAAATGACAGTTTAAAATCCTAAGTTGCTAAATTTAGTAGTCGATACTACGACAATGGGTTTGCTATACAGTATTGTTTCGAGTTTAAGAATTGATTTAATTGTTCCATGAATAGTGGCCTAGTTTTCAATCCTAATTTCCTGTGAATTGCCTTTAACTTGATGCTTTTATTATTTGAATTTACATGTATCGTTTATTTTCATCTTCTTATTTGTAAGAATCATAACAATTTTATTTGTTTCTTAGTTTGAGTTCATTAGAGATTGATAATGTAACACTTGGTTTTTGTGGATTCGATCATTTTATTACTACTTTGTTTGCTTCGCACTTATAATAGATTATAAGATTAAAACTATGTGTAACAATAAGTATAAGATAACTGAAATTCTCACCGAATATCAGAAATAAATATTTCTGTCCTTCTTATTAGCTTCAAAATGTTGATTAGTAAGTTAAAGCGATGAAGAAAGAAAACATAGAAAGTTAAGAAACCGTCTTAGTTCGTCATTTGATTTTAAGACCAAAATACGAAAACAAAGCTGTATTAAAGGTCTAAAAACTCACCTAAGCTCACTACAAAATTACAAAAAAACAACAAGAGAATGCGATAAGTTCAAAACCATATAAATACATGACTTATGTAACATGAGACTGGGTAAGAAAAACACATTTTTTGCTCGCAGTTTGTGATCCTGAAATTGCTGGAACCAACAACACAATATCTCCAAAATTATCTCACCTAATTACACTTTACTTCTTACATTTCTTACTATTTACAGAATTTATCTCTATCTTCGAATTGATCGAAACTCCCATGCAAATGGGACAGATTTTTTTTTTTCATATAAAATTTCATTTTATTGATATAAATCATTCATTACACAATGTCGAAGAAAATTCGGATAATCCTGGAACAACCTCCATTTATAATCCCGATCACATAGTAATTTCCTAGGTAAAACATCAGCACAAATATTATTTATTCTTTGAGTATATTTAAAGCTAATTGTATTAAATTATGGTAATCAAGCATGAATTGTGGAAACATAATTGCTCAATCGTATTGATGAAGACCTTGCTTGGAGTAAACGAATAACATTAAAATGGTCTCCTTCGAACACCACTTATCTATATCCCAAAATTTCTTAAAATTTTGGATGCTACAAACAAACATAAGCTAAACTAATTACCATATTTTTAACAAGAAAGGGTCATAGACATTATTCGTTCTTCATCTTTTTTTTTATTATTATTCTTTCAGATATTATTTGTTCTTCATGTAAATTCTTGAATTGAAATATGAAAAAATAAAATAATTAATTAGTCATTTAGTGACAGTCAATATCCGACAGTCTAAAACGGCATCGTTTAATGGGAACGGTTGTTGTTAGACCCACAATTTTGGGGCCTTGGGCTGACTTTCAGGTCCAACCCAATAAAAGGAGCCTAAAGCCAGATGTTAGAGATCCTAAATAATCTCAACCGTTCATTGACTAAAGCCACGTCATCAATCCTCGCGAAACATAGATACCCAGTTACAAGCAATCATGTACCTCTATATAAACAAATCACATTCTCTGGTTATTCATCATCAACACAACTCTCAAACATATTTAGCGTGCTCTCTCATTCAATCAGATTAAAATCTCATTCCATCATCTCTAATGGCGCCTAGAGCAGCAGAGAAGAAACCAGCAGAGAAAGCCCCGGCGGAGAAAAGGCCGAAGGCGGAGAAGAAGATCAGCAAAGAAGCCGGAGGAAGCGACAAGAAGAAGAAGAAATCGAAGAAGAGCATCGAGACATATAAGATCTACATCTTCAAGGTTCTCAAACAGGTGCATCCTGACATCGGAATCTCTGGAAAAGCGATGGGTATTATGAACAGTTTCATCAATGATATCTTTGAGAAACTCGCTCAGGAATCTTCTAAGCTCGCTAGGTACAACAAGAAGCCGACGATTACATCGAGGGAGATTCAAACCGCCGTGAGACTTGTGTTGCCTGGGGAACTCGCTAAGCACGCCGTATCTGAAGGCACAAAGGCGGTCACCAAATTCACCAGCTCTTAGGGTTTCTATACAATTCCGGTTTAATGTTTGTTCAGTCTCTATTTCTTTAGATCTTTAGGGTTTCGTGAATTATTGATCAATCTACTGTTTTGAAATTAATGGATGAATTGATTCTTCCCTTCAATGCTTTCTACGTAATTTATCTGTCGAATCCCAGAAATTTAGATAATTGCAAATCGTGCCATCAATTTTTCAAAGATTAAATTGATCCATTAACACTTGTGATTGAAATAACAATTCGAATTCTGTATGCTTCCACGGAAAAGTGATGGATTGCGTTTGTATAATGGCATAGAAAATAATTTGTAAGGCAATGCTCGTAAAAACGTAATGCTATTCTCCAAGTTATGAATGTCAACAGACAAGAACTTCATTGAGATGTGAAGTACCTGAGGTTGGAAGATCTCCGGTCTCTGTTGGAGAAGAATCTGGGTTAAGAGCTTCCTCTTCCTCTGTTGTTGTTTCTGTTGAAAACCTTGGGGCTGAAATCTTTGTGTGTTGACATCCTCAGTATAACTCAACAACCGATCATCAAAGCTTGTCAGTTTTGGGATCACGTCTTCAAAGGTAGATGAAGGTAGTAAATCCATAGAGCCTTCAATACATGTTTTGATAGGCTCATATTCTCTTCCAGGACCGTGCAAAGCAGCAAATTTCTTCACCTCCTCACTTACTGGGTTTCCTATGGAATATAGTTGTTCCCACAGATTTTTGATTTCCTTGAGATAGTCGCTCATTGTTTTGTTCCCCTTTGTGAGACTTTGCAGCCGACGCTGAACAACCGGGAAAAAAGAGATCTTGTTGCAGATATTTGCTAGAGCAAGCCATATATCTCTCGAGGTTTGAGCAGCAACAACTTCACTGAGAATGTCTTTGGACAAGGAACCTAATAGCCACTCTCGAACTATGTGGTCTGTTGTTTCCCAAGCAAGGTGATCTGGATTTGATGCTTCTCCTGTGTAACCCCTTCGATATTTGGAGCAGCTTGTTGTCTGGTGCCAGTAATAAATAGAGAAGACCTTGAGCAGAGAGAAAGGATTCGAACGGAGTCTTCCACTAGATGTAGTTTCGAACTGTGAGCTTGATGGTGACACAGTCAGAAATATTTAGAAAAGGTTTGTGAGGAAAGCTTCATGGTTCTGAACTTCTGATACTATGAAGGAAGCAGAGGAGAGGTGAAGGAGATGAGGAAAGTTTTGAATTTTAGTTTTTGTTTTCATTCTCGATACATCTCAGTTTAGGGTTCCATTGCTCTTATTGAAAGTCTATTGCATCTATTCTATGGACACTTGTTTAAATCACATTGAGTCTAAGGTTCAAAGGAGATCAAATCTGTTTGCTGTCTTAATCCTCGTCTTAATCCTTGAATACGTGTACTTCTGCCATTGTCCTTTGCTTGAATTGCAGACAAACAGCATTCTAATAGCATCGTTAGGAAAACAGCATTTTGTTGTAAGAGCAGCCCATTAGATCCAAACAAAATATTAAAGCCCATAAAGAAATATCTCACGCGTAAAGAGACACGTGTACAGTCGTGAATCTATCTGAAGGTTAGGCTGCTACATCTAACGGCCCTAACGTGGTTGTTTTTATTGCTTAAAAACGACGTCATCATTAATCATTCTTTTCTTTCTTCTTCGTCTTCATCTTCTCAAAATAGCATTTTTTATCTTCCTCCTCACGCGTGAGATTCGTTGTGGATATGATTCTCCTTGATTCTCTGGTTTACACGATCCGATTTTAGGGTTTCACAGCTCGTTTTGTATATCTGGGTGTTCGGAGAACCATTCTTATATCTCTCTCGTTTGTGTTTTCTTTCCGCATCAAAGTTCTGAGATCTCTGCGTTTTCTTGGATTCGAAATTCGAGAATTAGGGTTCTTTTCGGTTATAGGGTTTCGAAGAGCATAGACAATAATGCCTTCGGTGCCCTCTAAGCTGCTCGTTCTCCTCCTGCTTTCTTTGATTCCTTCGTTGACTCCTTATCATTCTGGTTTATCGCATCGTCTGAAACCTCTTGAAAAGTGTGATTGGCGTGGTAATCTTAGTTAGCGTTTCGATTTATCTTCTCTGCTCTTTTCTACTCTCTCTTCTCTCGTCCTACATCGTGATTGAAATCGTCGGACACACTATCTTTGATTGATCTTTAGTGTTTTTACTTTTGGTGGTGCTCCATTTCCTCTGACCCAAGAAGGTGAGAAAATCTCTTCTCCATGACTCTGATGGTCTTAAGTTTTGTTCAATTTGGTTACTTTTACCATGATTGTAATCACATAGATTATGCCAAAGTTTGTGATCTGTTTCATGCAATTAGAGTGAATATGTGATCATTTACTCACGATAACTTTGAACTTGTTTGTGCAGTTATTATTACTACTCTGACCATCTTCTCCTGTTGTTGGATATGAGCTCTGTTTGTGGTGAATTGGATTCCAAAGATACAAACTTAGACATTTCGGCTTTGAGTCCCACGCAATGTTGTAAAGCCTCGAAGCATACCTCGCTTTCTGGATCTGAAGATTCGCAGGAGTCTGATGGAGATGAAACTGGTTATACAGACCAAACTGCGAATGAAAAAACAGCTGTTGAAGATTTCGGCAAATCCACTTTAAGTCCCAACTCTTCAGATAATGAAGATAAGGATAAGAACATTACGACTGTAAGTCAGTTTGTGTCATTAAAGAGACTGGTTAAGTATCTAATTTTATCCTTAAGTTATGTTACTAAGGTACAAGTTTAGTAGTTGATAGCTTTATACCATCTTTTGGAGGTTGAAAGATCGCAGTAATTAGTTGTTTTACCTAGGCTCGTGGTCGTTGATATATAGTGTATCCCATTGGTTTTCCTGAACGCTCCAGAACGTTTTCTAATAAGTGTACAAGAGTCCATATATATTCCAAACAATAGAGAAAACATTTGATTCAAGGAATCAGAGTGTTCCTGAAGTTCCATAGTTTGTAGTTAAGTAAGATTTTATTAGAGTCCTCGGAGGTCTTTGTTCTGTCAGTAAGATTGATTTCGTAGTAAAGTTTCTTGTTAAATCTCTCGAGCCAAGGTGTGTATTTGTATGCCATGCTGATGCTTACTCACCTGATTCATGAATTGCAACAGACACCAATTGTTCTCATCCCAGCCATTAAAGGCAGTCGAGAGAAGCATGGCTTGTCACTGACAAAGTTGAGTGTTTCATGGGCGGCTGATGTGTATGATCCTCCTCCGTCAATAGCCTCGCACACAAGAATCAAGAAACAGCAGCATAAATCCAAAAGCAAAGACAACCACAGGAAGACCGGAAAGAAAGGGCATAAAAGCAAAGACAACTCTTCCTCGCGTGGTGGCAGCAGCAAAGATAAGAAGCAAGCTTCTCGCAAACACAGTCGCGACAAATTTGAATGGGTTACTCAGATGCCTATAGTTGCAGCATCTTCTTGAATGGCATTGCCTGCAAATAACCAAGCGCCTGCTTGGCTTCCTTCTGTCCAATATATAATAAAAACTGTTTTTCGTGTTGCGTTTCGAACTTTCTTACGAGTAATGGATGATCCTTATAATATTGTGAAATTGTTGAAGTTTGTGGCTTTCATTTGTCATTTTTGTGAAAATTAATGGGACTTTTTATTGGATTATTTGTTATTTTCGAAGCAAAATCAGTTTATAAATTGAGAACATAATACAACAATAGCACAGGAAACTCTGTTTCTTAGTTTCAGTCTTAGGTGGTGTACTCAGCGTTGATCTTGACATAGTCATAGCTAAGGTCGCACCCCCACGCCTTTCCGGTGGCTGCTCCTTCACCTGTTCATTGGAGAAAAACCGCACTCATGTCCACTATGTATGGTTCATCTAATTTATGGCTAGTCAAACGAAGCTCCTACCTACGGATATATCGATTGTAACCGTTCCATGAACCTCACCAGCTTTCTCGAGGTAGTTACTGGCTCCATTCCTGAATATATACATTTGTGTAAGAACAAATTTAACTTCATTATACTATTCGGAGACAAATCAGTTGCAAGAAAAACCTGTCAAAGGGAAGAGGTTGACCACTCTCCATGAGTGAGAACTCGCCGAGCGATATCCTAAGCTTATCCATCTGGAAAGAAACCCCAGCATAACCAGCAGCTGCAGCTATGCGTCCCCAGTTTGGATCTCTCCCATAAACAGCTGCCTGTCACAACAGGCGTTTACAGTTGGTTAAAAACAAGAATGCTCACTATGATAATATCGTTGATCTGTATCTGATCTCATACTTTGACCAGTGAAGAGGAAGCCACCGAGCGTGCAATTTTCGCTGCTTCTGCTTCAGTTTCTGTTCCTTTTACAGTTATCTGGTGATTTTGTGTTATCTGTTAAGGTTTGCTCTCTATAAAGAAGTTGGAAAAAAACTTATTTTGTTAACCTCGATGAGGCATGTTGCGCCTTCACCATCCCAAGCTATTGATTTTGCCAGTCCTTGCATCACCTGAAAAAGACATATATTATATAATATTTAGAGTTCGATGTTAAGTCCAGCTTATGAACAACGGTTAGGACGATAACAATAACAATATACATACCGCATCAAGGCAGGCCTGAAGCTGTGCAGCTTCGTTACAGTTCAAAGAAGAGATAGAAGGTGATCCAGCTAGCCCGCTTGCCAAAGCAATGACTGTGTCGTTGGTACTTGTGTCCCCATCTACCTATAAGACCATGCTTTAAATTAATCAGCCGTAAAATGGAAATAGTTCAATTAACACAATGTCCGAAATTATGTAGCTTACAGTGATCTGGTTGAAACTTCTGTTTACTGCAACCTTCACCATCTTTCTCCAGATATCACTCTCAACTTGGGCGTCTGTTGTGACGACCTGAGAAAGATAAATACTGACTCTGCATTACATCAATGTGTATGTCTTAATGGCTAGACAAACAAATGAATGTAAGGGCTAAAGAACATACACCAAGCATCGTAGCCATATTTGGATGGATCATCCCGGAGCCTTTTGCCATACCCCCAACTCGAATTTTGATTCCACCAACCTGAGAAACTTTAGTAAGATTGATGAAAGGCAAGAAACAGTTTATATCATGTTTCTTAATCCTACCTCTGATTCAATTGCCACGCTCTTGCTTACAAGATCCGTCGTCGTGATTGCTACAGCAGCAGAATCTGCCCTGCAGATAATATTAATTTGATTAAAAGGATATCCAGTTGCTGATACAGAGAGTGTACATTGTAACCTAAAATCTGAGAGAGAGAAAGAAGATCATACTCATTAACAGACTCTGACAGCGAGTTGATTAGTGTTGGAAGTGCTTCAAGAAGCTCTTTCTGCAAACCATTATTGAGATCATAGGTGAAAAATATGGTGATACAACATTATCAGAACGCTTGCAACGAAAATGGAAAAGAGAATGAAATATACTTTTTTTATCCTGTGACCAATAACCCCGGTTGACTCGACAAGCACTTCATCTTGTTTCACTTTAAGTAGCTGCAACAATAAAGACAAATGGGAACAACATTGAAAGATATGAGGTTTTCAGGACACATGGGAATGAAAGACCCGAAAGCATACTGCCGCAAGAGAGCCAACACAATCCATCATATCTTGGTAACCAGCATCACCCTGAAGATAAAAAATGTTGATACATATTGTAACAAAAATGAGTGATACATAGCCAAAAATCATGTAAAGTTCAAGATAGATCGCTTATCATATGAAAGCATCAGACTACACTTAACAAAATATCTCGACATCTTTCCTTTTTAAAAGCGTCAGATTACAGTTGGGACATCTTACCGTAGCTGCATTGGCCTGACCCGCATTGATCAACACTGAACGTGCCTGAGAGATTCCAGACTTAAAACTTCAAAGCTCAGAAACTAAAAAAATGCTTTGGTCTAAGTCCAAAATCCAAAATGGTGAGGTATTACCGTTTTTGAAGTCTCAAGAACCTTTTTGCAGTAAACTACAGGTGCAGCAGCAACCACATTGGTTGTAAAAACACCTGAATTTTAATCTCGAAACGAAGTCAGAAAGTTATTTGCATCTGAACAAACAGAAAGTAACATGTAAAGGAACACAAAAGCCAGCATTGGACCTGCAGCTACAGCTTCGACATCACAAGTTATAAGAGCGAGATCAGGTTTCTTCCCTGAAGCTCGTAATCCGGCATACATACCAGCAGCTTTAAACCCTTTGGCAGCTGTAACTCCACCAGCTATCTAAATAACAACAAGATTCTCAATTGTTTCGAACTTTCAAGCTACTCCTTATAAAGATTCCTTTTTTATGCAATGTAAAACCTGTTTCCATGACCCTTCAGGTAGAGAAATCGGAGCAGCTGGTATATGACCAGCCTCTACATTTGTTGCCACTGCGAACACTCTTAATTCTCTCCGTGAAGGCGCAACAAAACTCTGAGAATATAAAAGAAAAATTAAAAGTCTCAATCTTTTCTTCTTGATCGACGAAGAAGAACACACAGAGAAAGTAAAGTGCTTCCTCAGAAGAGATGGAGAATGAGAGAAGAGACCTTTGGCGCGAAAGAGTGTGGAAGCTTGAACGATGCGAAATGAGTATGAGAACAGGAATACATCGTCTGATAACAATCTCCGAATTTGAGATCAGGAGTCAGCAGACTGATCAATATGTACTATTGTCTGAAAATCAAACCTTAAACCCTAAAGGTACATCACATTGACAAACTGTCAATTAACAAACTGTCAGCGTAGAAGAGAAAAGAATGGAGACTGTGAGAAGATAAAACGCTGCGTTTTAAACGATTTTTAAGTAAACATCTTCCGTTTTGCATCTAACATTTGATTTTGTTATTCTTGATCTGCGTTGTCATTGTTTGAAAGTGAAACAGAGAATGATCTCGTGTTCGTTTGTCAGTGTTGTAACCTATTATTGCGTCTTATGATGTCTCAAAAACACAAGGTTTAAACTTTAAAGGATATGGCTTTGGCGACAAATAGACTAATATCAATTTCACGCATGAATTGGTTGGGTTTTGTTCATTTACACCACCCGATGGTTTTGTTTGTTGTGTAACCATATCCAGAAGAAGGCTGATTCGGCTCCTGCTGCAGAGGCTGTCTTGGTTCTCTAGGTCTTGCAGGATCCACAAATATAACCCAACCGTCCAAATACTTTGCATTCATTCCTTCCTTAGCCTTCTCTGCATCTTCTATCGTTGCATACGTCACAAAACCGAAACCCTTTGATCTCCCAGTCTCTCTGTCTGTGATCACTCTCGCTGTAACACAAGAAACAAAAGAAATCTGTGATTGGAAGCTCTGTATTTTGAATTAGGAATGTCCAAGAAATGGAGTAGAGTGCAAAATGAGTCCATGACTGTTTAATGAAAGTGGCTCAGTGATCATTCAGATGATGAAATAAAACGAGAGAACAGTTTGTTACCATCAACTAGCTCCCCAAAAGAAGCGAATGCATCCTGAAGCTTTTCATTTGTTGTGAGTCTAGAGAGACCTATTTCAGAGACGCACCAAATACACAAGAAGTCATATAATGCAAGAAAAACATTTGTCATCTTCGGGGCTTAAAAGAGTAATTCAGTAAACGAAGTAACAGTACTCGAACCAAACAAATGCTATCTTCTGGGCTTAAGAGAGTCTAATTCAGTAAACATAGTAGCAGTAATCCAAAGAAACAAAGACTGTCCTTAAAGCAACTCATTAACTCAGAACATCGTTATGAATTCCACATTTTGAGGTTTTCCATAGTAAAGAAGAAAGAATAACATTTCAAAGCCACACCAAGAAGCAAGAACCACTTAGTTCATTATTAAAAAATTGGAAAATTGGCAAGTGAATCTGGACATTCATGCTGACTCCGAGATTGTTGTTGTGAAACTGATAGCAAAGAAATAAAAGAGCTTCTTCTGTCTGAATATTTCTCAAAATGGTCCACACTGATAACATATACAAACAACTTACCATCTATATAAGACACAACTTGACTAAAATGATTCAAGCTTTCATATTCATAGCAGAATTCCAAACTTTGTGCGAAACACTGAAATTCATTATGATGAAAACCTGAGACGATTTAAGAAAGAAATTACCGCTAACGAAGAGCTTGGGGGACGTAAGAGTTGAGCAGTGACGAACGCACAATGACGGCGAAGACGAGAGACTGTTGGATCCGACAAAGAGACGGCGAAAGGTGGAAGCGAACGCCATTGTAGCAACTAGCAAGTGGACACAAGGACTCGAGATCAAAAACGACTTAACTTTTAGGGTTTATCTAGAAACTCAGGATTGTTCGTCTCTGTTTGGCAAAATTTTGACAGAATAACATTTTAAAACGCCATTATACCCAATTACCCATCAAACCCAATATCCAAAACGTTTGCACAATTCTTTTTTTTTAAAAACAAAAGAAACCTGGTAGATGAAGTCATGAAAAATTGATTTTGTGGGTTAATAAGTCTCCTTTATATCGGTTTCCATTTATTTTCTTCTTCTCTTCGGTCTTTACAAACATGGAAATGTTGTCGGATTCTTTTGTCAACCTACAATCTATTCTATATTCAAAACAAGGACCAAATCCTACAAAACACTGCTCCATCTTCCACAAAACAAAAACAAAGAAGAGGAAAGATCACAACACCAAAAAATGACAGACAAATCTTCTAAGCGATCAGATGAGAGTTGTTGATTCTAAAAGACTCGTCTTAGGTACTTTCTTCTCCAACATTGAGGTTCCTTTGAATATTGTTAGCTGCACTTCCTTTTGGTACTGCTGCAGCTGCAAAGATAAAATAAGATTAACCATTGTAATTTGCTTCTTGTAGCTATCAAAGTTGGATTTCAACATATACCAACAAAACCTATATATTCAACTATTTGCTTCACCCCAGTTGTCTTAAAACTAAAAAAGTTCACTTACTTGTTGTTCAGACATTTTTGTAAAGCCAAACTTCTTTGTCCATATAGACTCTGCTTCTTCAGCTGCCGGAAGGACAAGGTTCTCAACATTTAGAGAAGAAAGAAGATTCTCTACACAAGAATACAGCCCTTGGAAGTACCCCTAATCACCAATAAACACAATAAACTAATTTAATCCACACGTAAGGAAAATAAGAACCCAAGATATTATGAGAAAGGTTGTCCAGAAGCTTTACCCTTCCTTGGTACTCCCGGCTTGTAGCTACAATAGGAAGCTCAGCAACTTGCTGACCAAATATTCTCAGCAACGCGGCAGAAACAACAAGCGAACTAAACACACATCAAGAGGAAAACAATTAGCATAAAAACACATACACAAGTTGTAAGAGAGAAATCATACATAAACAGCAGCGAACATACTTTACAATCAGGACCAAACAGTACATTCCTCCAAATTCCTGGCCAGATATATTTCTCCTGCATCATATAAATATATATCATAAAGTTCACAAGGCGAATATACCACTGCCAAAATATAGCTATTGTATCGGAAATTATCACGCCAGAGCTTACCCATACACCATGACAGGAATGAGATCACGGCCAGACTTTGCAACAATGGGATCAAAACACTCCTACAAGGTTAGAAAGTGAAGGCATTAGGCTGCATGTTTGTTAAAGGTATAGACCAGAAGCACATCTCTAGCAAGAAAGGATAACTGGTATATATCTGAATTAAGACATACCCTGAAGATAACAGCCGCTCGTGAAAGCAAAGGTAGATGCTCTGGGTATCGACTTTTTCCACTAAGTATCCTCCATTCGACTGTATCCCCATTCTCGGTAAATATTCCTTTCTCTCTGTCTTTTCTGTATATTATGTCTAGCAAAGGTGAAGGAATAGTTTGTGGTCCACAAGAAACAGAACTCTGAACTGCCGTGTGAATCCTGCTGCAGTCACTACAGCAGAACCATTTGTCCTGCGGAATTTCCTACACCATTCAGGAGAGAATTTAAATACGGTTGAATGAGTTCTGTTAACACAATGCAATAGGAGCCGGCCATACACAACTTACTTTCAAATCACACAGCCCGTTCCCTCTCAAGCAACCAACATGGTACTCTTTCTCACACTTCAGAAAAAAAGGAAGAGGACTGTCAGAAAAGGCTGAACTGGTAATGGTAATAATTGAATAAAAGAGATTAGAAATCAAGAGTGTACCTGGTCACAGAGAATAACAGTTCTATCATCAAATTTTCCAATGCTAAAATCATGCGACCTATCGACAAAAAAGCAGTGCAAAACACAGAACGCATTACGCACTACAGAGGCACAAAACATATATAGAAATTGGCACCTTTATATGCCATGCAAAAAAGAAAAGAGAAAAAAAAAAAAAAAAGCAATAATCCAGATTCCACATCATGCAAAGTAATCAGAACTGCCTATTGCAGTGGCTAGCACATGAATTTATATTTTTCCACTGATAAAATGTAAGAAGGTTGAATATAGGTATGCAAACAACCTGCAGAACACACAGCCACCAATTTCGCTTTCTGGCGCTTTAACAACTCTTGTCAGTCTTATAACTATAGGTTTAGAGTTGCCAGACGGATCAGTAGCAGTAGCCTTTTTACTAGAGATGGGTCCATCATTGCAGCTTGAACAGTACCAAGTACCTTCAGGCATAGACTGAAATTTCAAACAAGCTGCATATAAAACAGACATGGAGGATCAGAACCAGGGAATAATACCATAGTTAAAATCTGAATTATGCTGTCCCTGAACTTCTAACATTTAGACTCAAAAGAAAGGGGTTTAAGAGAGAGCTAATTTAAAGTTACATGTACAATACGATAGAAAAAAACTACAATGAAACCTGTGCTCCAGATACTTTCAGTTCAAAACCTTGAAGTTGCATGTTTGATATAGTAGAGTAAACGAAAAAGAGTACTGTACTTCTGCAGTATCTTACACCTACCCGTATGAAATGCTTGAGGACATCCAGCACAAAGTAGCAAATCTCCACCATCCCCGCAAATAGAACACATGTCATCACTATCACCAGTTGTAATGACATGTCCATTCGCCAATGACATTGCTATATCATGCAATGACAATCCCGAAGAGATGTAGATATGACGATAACTGCACAAAATGCAAAAACTTTAGATACGCATTCCAACATAGTGGAAAATAACAAATCTACAGAATAACTCACGGTTGTCTTCTAGCAGCCATTCCAGCATGTGCTTCGAATTGCGAAGGACTTATCTGTTGAAAACAAATACAGTTAAAAGAAAAGTAAAGCTATATCTGAAGTTTAAACTGATACTGATGGCCATCAATGTAGCCACTGCATCCATCATTTACCTCTCTACTGCAGCAGCTACATACTATACCACTTCCTTGCTTGTAACCCTCTAGTAGTTTCTGTACGGAACAAAAGTTAACAAACATAAACTTCAAATTTCAGTGAAAAGCAGGGCAAGTCATTTGTCTGCAATAACAAACCTGCGTTTTCACATAATAAGCCAATTCAGTCCCATCTGGAAGCCCATTAGGCATAAACAGCATCCGATGTAAATCGTTGTCCCTAGAAACAAAGGATTTTATTTTTTTCATCAATGTCTGATTGCATTTAGAGATTTGAAATTGAATGCTAACGGAAAAAACAAAAGTGATGAGGTTGAGCAGAAAGCAGCAAAACAAAAGTGATGAGGTTGAGCAGAAAGCAGCACATACCTCTTTCTATTGCTTCCTTCAGCGACTTTCTTATGGCAACCCATACCAGATACATGAGAAGTGAGCCTACAGGATTAGCGACTAAATAAATTTCCATACCTCCTTCGATAAATTGTCTAGTAACAGCTGAATTACTACAGTAATTAATTTGTAAATGAAAATATCGAAGACCATACTTTTTTGCTATCCGCTTTGGCTCATCTAATGTTTGCTTTGCATATGTTTTTTCCCGAACATAATGGTTGTCCACAGAGCATGGAGTAAGGCTCTGACACTCATCAATAGATTGACCAGGACCAGGACCAAGATAACTGCAGCTTTCGTAGAAATCACTTTCAGATAATAATACAAAACGGTAACTTAAGAGTGCATTAACCAAACTTACATAAAACTATAACAGGCAAGCTACTACAGGGTCCACGTATCACTAATTATCATCTCCAAATAATATCTCAACTACAGATCAAATAGTAAACCACAAGTAGGAGGTGATAGTACCTGACAAGGGAACCCTCCGTGATATGGCTCCTGTCAGACATGCCATTACTCTGTTGGAACCTTGCTGCAGGAAAGAAAAACATATCAGGCTCAGAATTACTCTCATATGATTGCAAAACAAAATCCATGGAGAGCACTTTTAAACTCTAGAAACAATATAGATGCATCAACAATCTAAACGCCAGGCAATCACCTTTCCAAGCTTGGAAGCCCTCCTCACATAAAGCAGAACCAGCTACATTCCTTATCACTTCCTCGAGAACATCACGAGGAGCAGTCTTAAGTTCTTGAACTATGTTATAAACCGCCCTCCCATTCTCTAGAAATATGTGATTATTAGGGTGTCTAGTTTTTGCACCAGCATGCAGCTCAAATTCATACGCACTTAAAACCTTTTTGCATAACGAAGTATGAAATCGTTAAAACACAGAATAAATAATCACAGAAGCAACAGAATCATAAGTAAAGGTGGCAAATAAACTCACTTTCGAGAAATTGCAAGTCTTACAGCCACACAAATACCCACCCGAGTGGATTATCCCCTGAAGCTCTCTCTGATGATCATGAAAAGTGATATAAGAGTGTATAAGTCACCTACAAATTACCCTAAATGAAATACATCGAAACCCATAGCGATAAGAAAACACAAAGATTCAAACTTTACCACCGGTGGGGTTGAAATATATCTCACTCGAGCACCGTCAAGAATACCCGTCGCTAATAGCTTTTTCACATTAGATGGGTAATCAATCGAAACAATCTTCTTCGGCATCTTCACATCCCACCCGGAAGCTGCAACGCCACCAACGTAATCTTTTACCACGGGCAAATCGTCGATTTTCTTCTTTGGTTTACTCAACTTAAACGTGATTTTCGTGATTCCGGTCGAGCTAAGATGCTTGGGAATCTCCAACACAAAACGAGATGGTAACACATCACTTGAGTGCTCTGCTGGAGAACTACCTGCTACATTTGCGTCGTTTCCACTTCGTTCTTCGTCGCTTATAGTCTCTTCGGAGCCGAAATCACTGCCGGAGCACTCAACGGGTTCACCTGAACCGGATTTAACCAGCTGACTAGACACATCACGAAAACGAGATGTGCTTTCAACTGGAGAAGCCACGGGATTTGAAATTTCCGATGTAATGTCATCGTTGGAAGCCTCTTTCGCTTGTTTCTTATTGGGAAAATGATCTCTTTCAATACTTTCGTCAGTATCAAGTCGCTCTCTCTTCAATTCGCTCTTTGATGAGCTCTCTTCCTCCATCTTTCTTTCCGCTGGCATCTCCAAACAAACTGTTCCTTCTCCCATCCGAGAAATATTCTTTGAGAATGCTCAATATCGCACGATTGCATCCAATAGAGCAACACTCACCACTAAGTGGAGTTAGATCTGAACCTTGAAATTATATCCAATACGCGTTGAGCAGTTTTGAATCCAAACAAATTTCCACTAGAATTGCCGTATCCAATCCCTAAACTCCTATTCTGATTTCAACCCGAGTCGAAGAAGAAACTGTAAAGTGGTTTACCGGTTTCCAAATACAAACAGGTGACGGATTAAGAAATCTAACTCAAACCCAAGATGATGAAATTACAAGAAAATCAATTCCATACAAGGACTCCTAAGAATCAAACGGGGAAGACAAGAGTAGGAGAGAAAAAGGGCGGGTTTCGAATATTACGGATCTAAAAGATCTGCAGATAATGTAAAAAATTCGAAAAGAGAACCAAATTCGTTAGAGAAAAGAGATAGACATAGAAACTTAGGGTTAGGGTTATGGAAGGAAGGAGATAAGACGAGAGAGAAGGAAGTAGAAGGAACGTGCAAGGCGGCAACGAACCAGAACGAAAAGCTTTGTTCGCGGTCCAGAATTACTTTTCAAAGCAGAGAGAGAAAAAGAGAAAGAGAGAGATTATTAAGAAAAAAAAAAGACAAAAAAAAAAACTGCTGATATTTTTATATATGTAATTTTAGGAAAAAATTATTTGAATATGCGATAAAAGAAGAATCAGTAAAACTGAATTGGGATTATAATTACAACACGGTCCCTTACAATTAATATTATAACTTTTGGACTGAATTACATTATTTTTTAACTAACTTGAATCCAACCTTCTATCTAAAGACAAGTTACGAAAAATGTTGATCTGACTAATTTAAATTAAAATGTTTTTTAAATTGATAATTATTCCTATAATTTTAAAATATTAATATATAACTAGATGATGTCCTGCTATACACGGCTTATGTAATATTTGTTTGTTTTATTTATTTATTTTATGGTTTGATTTGAATGTGTAAAACTTAATTATATATATATATATTTGATATATTAAAAATAAATTTATAGTGA
>OVBA01003869.1:0-24732 GCA_900406435.1 Lepidium aucheri
AGTTAACCAGAAATCTTCTCCTCGCCTGTCATTGGCGAGCTTAGACGGCGATGAGTGGTCTTGATGTATCCCTCGCTGGTTAATTGCCAAGTGAATGGTCCGAGTCGTTTAGGTTGAGCTTCCCTCGTGATGGATAGGTCGAGGTAGGNGGTAGGTGACCGAGGATTTCCTTCTGTCAGCGAACTGAGTGGTCCTCGCCAGCAAGCCGCGAGGCAATGATCCGAGTGGTTCGTAACTTCTTTTTCCGAGCAACTTGTTCCAATGCTCTAGCTTAATTTTATGCTCCTTTTTGCTCCATTTCCTAAGAAAATCCCAGAACTCCAAATGCAAATGCAAAAAGTGCAAAACTAACCTAAATGGACCTAAATGCAAGTGAAAATAGGTAGATGGACAGAAAAACAACCTAAAATGGTACTCTAAAACCATTAAAAATCACACTCATCAACTCCCCCANACCAAGCACAGTCTAGCTTCGGGAAATCGTGAAGAGACCCAAGAAGGAGAAACTAGCTCAACAGGTGAATTGACCGAGAAACAAGTTCTATAGTGACTATTGTAGGCTCGGAGGTGCACATCAGACGTAGGAAGCTGGTATTGTGGATGTTAAAGTATCCTCGTTTTCAGAAGAAAGAGCGTCAAACGTCATCTCTTGCCACGATTTCAACGATAAGACACTACACAAAACAAAGAGAAAGAAGATACAGAGAGAACATGAGGAGAAACAAAGGGAGAAGAGAAAAAGAGACGAAGAAAAAAGAAGAGAGGAACATAGAAGAAACATAGAAGAGAAAGAGAGAGAGAGAGAGAGAAAAAGAACAAAGAAAATAATTGCAGAAAAGAAAGACAAAAGAAAAACAAAGGGAGAAGAAGAAAGAGAAGAAGAGCATAGAGGAGGTGAATAACAGAGAAAGATGACATAAGAAGAGGTCTGGTGCCGACGGCCAAAGGCACCGTCGGTGGTGGAGAGATGAAGAATTTGAGATTTCTTGATTCTTGGGTTTGGGAGAGTTTTGTCTTCCTACGGTTCAGCTTTAAAATATAATCTTCTTATTTTTTTCACTCAAAACTACTTGATAACAATTTTTTCTTCATTTAATTTGTGGAAGTTATTTGGAAAAGCATAAATAATAGCACATTAACTATATTAACAGAAAAATTATATTAAAAATAATTGAAAGTATATATTTTTTATATTAAGGGAATGTTATTGGATCAAAGGTTTTGTGACTTTAAAGGATATAGAAAGTAAAAAGACTTTAGAGTTTTATATCTTTTTGAAGATTTTGAAAGATTTTTTAACGATTTGTACAAATTTTACCCAAATATTTGTATAGAGTTTGACACAATATATACTTTCAAGACGAAAAAT
Source organism: Lepidium aucheri (assembly GCA_900406435.1). Lineage (NCBI taxonomy): Eukaryota > Viridiplantae > Streptophyta > Magnoliopsida > Brassicales > Brassicaceae > Lepidium > Lepidium aucheri. Next base: position 1,370 of record OVBA01003869.1, read on the forward strand.
ATGTAAAGCATACGAGCACTTTTCCAGATAGGAAGGACCGCTCAAATTCTGATTTTTTTTCTATTTATTGTTGTTTATACTTGTGATGTTTGTCAATGTATTCACAACGGTGATTATTACTGTGTAGTTTTATCTTTGTTTTATCTATACATATGCTTTATTTTCTCAAAATTATTGATTGATTGATTGAAGTTATTATTATTTTTAGTTGTTTCAATTTTTGAGAACTATTACTTAAAATTAAATTAATCCCAAGGTATGATTATTTTCAGTTATTTCGATTCTCAATTTTGAGCAAAGACTCAGAAGTTACTGGAAAACTTGATTTACTTGATTTGATGGTTTTTGTTGATGTGTTTTGTTGTATTCTGAGTTATATAACCACCAGAAAAAGTCTTGAGCTCTACGATATTAGTACTTTTTCAAAATCACTTAGCATTTGTGCAAGACTCTGAAGTTTTAGATATGCATAGAAAAGATGACAATAAGAGAAAGGCAATCTACCTGCAGTTGCAGAGGTACTCACTCACTATTGTCATACACAGTGTATATATATTGCAGACAAGGAGAATAATGATTGTTGTAGATGTAGTGAAAGAGTTTGAGAATATCTAATCAAAATACAATATTTTTGGGTTTTAACAAGATAATCAAATGAGCTGGAGAGAGACAATTTGACGTGAAAAGGTAAAAGTTAAAGATTTAAAAACTTGATGAGATTTCTCTTCTCTCTCGTGAATAAAGAGTAAGAGTATATCCACCGGAATATTCTTGGTATTGCTGGTTTCTCACCTCGGTTTCTTCTGAACCGATCATCTTCCCTCTTAACGCTTTTTGTTTTTGGCCGATTTTCACATGCATGCCCAAATTTGAAGACAACAAAGCTTTCCAAGACTCAATTTCCCATCTCTAGACCCTTTTCTTTCTTGCTTTCTTCTTTCAATTCTCCTGCTTATCTATCTCTCCGATTTCGCTACAGCGGAAGTAGAAGGTGACATCACAATTCTAGATACCTATAGATCAAGACAACCACATGCAAAGAGATAGAAAATTCACGCCGATGCAATAAAATAGGTTTTAAGAAGCGATCAGAGTTGTTTTTTCCTCCCTTCCTCTCTTGCGGATAGAGTGTAAAGGAGGAAGAACCGATCGATCTCCCGGTCTTTGTCGTGGAAAATACCTAGCCGCCGTGGTGTTTTCTGGTCATGAATCGTGTGGTGTCGGCGTGTTTTCTTTACATAAGGAACAAGGGAGTTATGTCATCGATGATTGAGTGGTGCCAACACAGTGATGAGTATAGGGAGTTAGAACTGTCAGGGTTGGGGAACACCTTGACAGTCCAATGATTGCGGGAAATACACCGGTACATTTTCCCAATTTCATATTCCTTATGGAGACCAAAAACTCCTCTAGTTTTGTAACAATTATTCAGAATTCTTTGGGTTATGATAAAAGTCATTTTGTACAGCCAGAAGGGCTGAGTGGTGGTCTTGCTTTGTTCTGGAAATCATCACATAATGTACAAGTTTTATCTTCTAATATGCGTGTCATTGACGTGGAAGTAAGTTTGGGAGCTATACGGTTATATGCATCATTCATGTATGGTGATCCGGTAAGACTGATGGATATAAGTTGTTCAAGAAATGGAGCTTGGATTGTGTTGGGTGATCTGAATGACTTGATAGATAATTCAGAAAAACTCGGTGGACCTAGTAGAGATGAATCCTCCTGCAATCCACTATGGAATATGATACACAATTGTGGACTACGAGAGATAACATGCTCAGAAAATCAGTTCTCTTGGGCGAATGTAAGACACGGGATGTACGTACAATGTCGTCTAGATCGTGCTCTTGGTAATGCAGATTGGTTCTGGTTATTCACATTGGCTCTAGGAAGGTTCCGAGAAAGATTGGACTCCGACCATAGACTGATGCTGATTTGGTTTACACACGAGAGTATGAGGATGAAATGATGGTTTAGGTTTGATAAATGGTGGATCAACAAGCCAAGTATCAAAGAGGTTATTCGGAACTCATGGAATGTGGTTTCGGCGGATACTATGAATTCTATAACTGTGCGGAAATCTAAGTGTCGGTCTGCCTTATCAAGATGAAAAACTTCTATTCATGGTAACTCAAGGAGAAGACTAGAACAACTCAAACAGAGATTTGAAAAAGAAGGAAATAAGACCAATTCGGACCAACTTTTGCTTAAGTAATTAAAACTTCAGATTACTCAAGCATATATGAGGAGAAGTTGTATTGGAAGCAAAATAGCAAAGAGAGATGGCTTAAGGAGGGTGATCGTAACAAAAAAAAATTCCATGGAAGTGTTAAAAGACGAAGAGCACATAACTCGATTCCAGTTTTGATTGATGAAGAAGGTGTGGAAGAAATAACAGAAGGATCGAAGGGGGGTGTGTAAGTAGAATACTTTACGACTTTATTTACGTCTACATCGCCATCATTTGCCGATACTCTTTTGTCTGGAATGCTGCCACAGGTTTCATAATTAACTAACAGAGAGTTAACAAGGCTATGGGTGCAGATGGAATGATTGGACTATTTTTTCAAACATATTGGGATATCATTAGCGCAGATGTAACAAAGGAGGTGAAAGCCTTTTTTGAATCTGGCTCCTTCCACATGAGTGGAACTACACTCAAATATATATGATTCCAAAGGTGCATAACCCAAAAAGAATGTCTGACTTACGACTGATCAGCTTGTGCCCTATAATGTATCTCAAAATTTCTTACTGCTAACCTCAAATGATGGTTACCAAGTATTGTGTCTAATACACATGGGGCGTTTATGGCCGGGAAACTCATATCGGACAACATACTAGTAGCACATGAGATGGTACATGCTCTTAAGATGAATCCGAGCTGCTATAAAGATTTTATGGTCATTAAAACAGACATGTCTAAGTTATACGACATAGTCAAATGGAGCTTTCTGGACGATTTGCTCTTGAAGATGGGTTTCAACACAAAGTGGACGCAATGGATAATGGAATGTGTCCGGTCAATTACTTATTCCGTGATATTAAATAGTAGTTCTTATGGCTTTATTAAACTTGAGAGGAGATTAAGGCAAGGAGACCCTTTGTCATCGTTTTTATTCATTTTATGTGCTGAAGCCTTGATTCACAGAATGAAGAAGCCAGAAATGGAAGGTAAGATAACAGGAATTCAATTAACAAAAAGCTGCTCTTCTGTACAACAATTATTGTTTGCCGATGACAGTATTTTCATGCGTCGAGCTACATTTTGTGAAGCAACTGAGATTCTTTGATGTCTAGATCTTTATGGTGCTTCTTCAAGTCAAGTTATCAACTTCCACAAATCAGCTATCATATTTGGCAGCAAGATGAACCCAATAATAAAGAGGATTCTCGGACTGTACATGGGTATTATGAAGGTAGGTGGAGAGGGGAAGTATCTAGGCCTCTCGGAATGTCTTAATGAATCCAAAAGAGTGCTACTTGGTTTTATAATGGATCGCCTTAAATCTTGGCTTAGTGGATGGTATGACAAGACTTTGTCTCTGGGAGGAAAATAGATTTTGATAAAATCAGTTTCTCTTGCATTGCCGGTGTATGCGATGCTATGCTTTAAATTGACAAAATTCCAATGTCAAAAGATAACATCAGTTATATCAAAATTTTGGTGGGGCAATAGTGTGGATAAGAAAGGTATCTATTGGGTTTCATGGCAAAAGATATGCAAGTCTAAGCAAGATGGTGGTATTGGTTTCCAAGATTAGGGGATTTTAATCAAGCACTATTTGCTAAGCAAGCTTGGAGAATATTGGGAAATCCGGACTCTCTGCTTAGTAGATTATATAAAGCAAAATACTTCCCTAAAATAAATCTCATGAATGTTGTTCAAGGCAAGAGACCTTCATATGCATGGAAAAGCATCTTATATGGCTGAGAGTTGTTGGGGAAAGGACTTATGAAATCTACTGGTAATGGCCATAATACTCGTATATGGAGTGATAAGTGGGTGTTTGATGTCTGGCCTCGATCACCTAAGGAGAAAGATACAAACTTTAGATCAAATGTGAAGGTATCGGAACTCATAAAGGAATCAGGCGAGTGGGATACAGACATGTTACATAGTATCTTTCATTAAGAAGATGTCAAACGTATTCTATGTTACCCACCAGACAAGAACAAAAAATATGAATGGATATGACCGCACACTAAACATTGATGTTACACAGTTCGAAATGGTAGCCAGATTACCTCTCAACTGAATATGCCCGCAAGTTATGATACTCTTGAAATAACTCGGACCACTGCTTGTAAAACACAAATTTGGCAGTAAAAAACAATGCCAAAAATTAAATTCTCATGTGGAGAGCATTGTCTAATGCTTTAGCTGTTGGGTATGCGCTATGCTCTCATGGAATGCATGTCACTCTAGTGTGTAAAGTCTGCAATCAAGCGAGAGAGACGATATCTCATGTACTGTTTGAGTGCGATTGTGCCAGTGAAAAATGGAGAATAGTTCTTGGACATTGATACAAGCCTCTGTGGCAGACTATATCGAAACTCTTCTGAACTTTATAGAGCAGAAACAAGAGTGGACAAGATACAAAAAAATATATTCCTTGGATTCTATGGCTTATCTGGAAAGGCAGGAATAGCAAGGTCTTTGCTGGAACGATAATGAACAAAGATATATTGTTGGAAAAAGCCTTAGAAGATGATGATAATTGGTTCACTGTGAATGAAGAGGAACGGGTAGAGTATTTATGCCAAACTTTCATTAATGTCGTGGGCATAAAATGGAGAAGACCAGCCCAGAATATGCTCAAATGTAATGTTGGTGTGTATTGGACCAATGCTGAGAAACTTGTGGGTGTTGCTTGGATCTCGCGTGATAACATGGGTGACGTTAAACATCATTCGCGAGATGCGTTAACACCTTCGCCATCTAAAATTAGTGCCTCCTTTCGTGGCTTGATATGGACAATGGAGAGAGCTATTTATTTGAAAAGCACCAAGGTGGAGTTTAGTATAGAAGAAATTGATATTATAAAGGCGATCGAGAATCAACATGATTGGCCGCGTTATCGATCTATGCGTGATCAGATTAGCCTTTTGAGACAAATGTTTGAAAGTTGTAATTTTACACTTTCGGTTTGTCGTGCTAATCTGTCTGCTTGGAAAATAGCACAAAGTGTGATCAGATAATCTAGGCTGAATTTGTATACAGCAGTTGGTGGCCCGACATGGTTGGAATCCACTATAGAGAAAGACTGCAGAGAGTAATCAATACTCAGGCTCTATCTCAAGTTGGTTCAAATGTTGTAATTTCACCACTCCTCTGCTTCTCTACTATTTCTTGTTGGTAGCTCTTGTAGTTTCTTTTAATATATTGTATTACATTTGAGACACTCCTATCAATTATCAATTCAATAAGACGATAAAAAAAGTTACAATAGTTTTGAATATTGTATTTGTAAAGAAACAGATATAGAATTAGCAATCCAGTAACACAATATTTTAAGAGGTAACTACTAAAGAATAGCCCACAGTTCTGAAAATCAATTTCCAGATGGTCACCAATCCTTCAACTACTCCAGTTCAAGCACGTTTAACCTTGGAGTTCTCTCTGGACAAGTGACCGAAAAAATTAGTGCACTTTGGTGACATAGATGACCAAATCAATTTTTTTAAACCTCTTCGCATGCACCACCACATATCATATTTTCTGAAATTAGGGTATTACAAATACCCTAGAATAGCTTTGAGTAATGGAGGCTGACTGAAATAGCACACATTTTGTATAAAAAATCCAATATCCCTATAACTTAGATTTAATTACAAAAATGTTGTTTCTATGAAGACAAAATAAAACAAAGACTTTTATATTCTTTTAGGGCTTCTTGTTCTCTGTAATTTTTTCTTTCTCAATTTCTATACACTAGCATATCGTCTTTCGCTCTATATTTCTGGATATTAGATCTGAAATGATGATCCAGGATAAAAGAGAAACTTGAGAAGAAGGGATGTCGATCATGGATAATTGTGAATTCTTTCCTTAATGATTTAAAATTCTGAAATCTAAATCTCAAGGATCCTAAATTTGCTTAATCCAACCATAAATTAAGAACTCACTAACCTTGATCCACAACTTCACTTAGTAGAGGTTCAATTGATGTTTTCTTTCCTTTGACCTTAACACTTTAATGATCTTTCATGAATGGAAAAGAAGATCTCATTTGGTTTTGTTTTCTTTTATTGTTTTTAGACTACTTATAGTGGTTGTAAATTGATGTGTTAAATTTTTTTTTCAACAAGTAAATAATGTAAAAGAGGTGCAATAATTTTTGTTGAATGATGACGTGGATTCAGCATAGTTGAAACAGTTCAATTACGTAAATTTTGAAACTTATGTTATGACCATTCCATGTGTCACAATATGATTGGTTGACTTTTTATTTTTTAATAATATATAAATAAGTCACCTGTCATATTTTAATTAGTTTTAAAAATTATAGGATTTTTTCACCTCAATTATTTAAGACCACATGTTATAAAATTTTCAAATTTAATTTTAAGAAATTTATAGTAAAATTCATCATTTTTCATTCATTATAGGGTGATTTACTCAAATAATCTAGAATTATAGGGTAATGATTTAAATAGTCTAGAATTATCAAAAATGACTCAAATACTCCTTTTTAATAACTATTTTGCCCTTTTGAGATGTGTAAACAAAAACGTAATAACGAAAATGTCATTAATGAATTGTACCACGACAACGCACGCTAATCGTGTAGATCTATCGTCACGTTGGCATAAGCTCAACCAAGATCCACCAAAGTCAACCACACCATAATTTCACCTTCACAAAACACTATCGAATAAAAACCATACTAAACTTATGTAATTAGGAAGTCATTTTGTTACACTAAATATTTGAGGTTTTTTCTGTTATGTAGATTTTGGTGGAGTTTGGTAAAGTTTGGTGGAGTTAGCAAAGCTAGTGTAGTAGAGTTTGGTAGAATTATATGGTAGAGTTTTGTTGAGCTTGTCCAGTGTGTGGTAAAGTTTGGTAGAGTTTTATTTGATAGTGTGGTAGAGTTTGGTGGAGTTAGCGACGCTAGTGTAGTAGAGTTTGGTAGAGTTATATGGTAAAGTTTGGTTGAGCTCGTCCACTGTGTGGTAGAGTTTTATTTGATAGTGTGGTAAAGTTTGGTGGAGTTAGCGATGCTAGTGTAATGGAGTTTAGCAGAGTTATATGGTAGAGTTTGGTTGAGCTCGTCCACTGTGTGATAGAGTGTGGTAGAGTTTTGTTTGATAGTGTGATAGAGTTTGGTAGAATTAGTTACGTTGGTGTGGTAAAGTTTGGGAGAGATAACCTAGTTTGTACAATGATGATTTTATCCCTTAATTATTGCATCATATACCTTCTTTCTTGCTAACTCGATGTAGCCAAATACCATTGAAGCACAAATCACCATTGTTGTTTTACCTCATTCCTTATCTTTTGAGCTTTTTGTCTTGCTTTTGGATCTATGGATCAAATTGTTCAAAAGATTTGATCCATAGAGCCAAAACCAAGAAATTGGAAAGGTGTTGAATGATTTGATCCATACAATAGGTTTTGGAAAGGTGTTGAAAGATTTGGTCCATAGAGTAAATTGAATAAAAACCATACTAACTTTCTGTAATTAGGAAGTCATTTTGATGGGGACTAAGTATTTGAGATTTTTTCAGTTTGGTAAATTTTAGTAGACTTTGGACCCTTTGTAGTAGAGTTTGGTAGAGTTAGCAATGGTAGTGTAGTAGAGTTTGGTTGAGCTCGCCCACTGTGTGGTAGAGTTTGGTAGACTTTTACTTGACAGTGTGGTACAGTTTGGTGGAGTTAGCAATGTTAGTGTAGTAGAGTTTGGCAGAGCTATATGGTAGAGTTTGGTTGAGCTCGTCCACTGTGTGATAGAGTTTGGTAGAGTTAGTTATATTATTTTGGTAGAATTTGGCAGAGATGACTCATTTAACCTATTTTATAGAATGACGATTTTATCCTTTAATTATTGCATCACTTACCTTCTTTCTCGCTCACTCAATGCAGCCAAACACCATTGAAACACAAATCACCATTGTTGCTTTACCTTATTCCTTATCTTTTGAGCTTTTTTGCTTGACTTTGGATCTATGGATCAAATTGTTTTAGTTTGTGGGAGTTGGAAATTCGACCATATTCATTGGTTCTTTCTAGTAGATACTTTTCTTGGTTTTAAAATCGTGGAAGTGAGTGAAAATGTACGTTATGATGAGTGAGTAATGACTTTGGTGGAGTTAGCAATAGTAGTGCAGTAGAGTTTGGTAGAGTTATGTGGTAGAGTTTGGTTGAGCTCGTCCACTGTGTGGTAGAGTTTGGTTGATTTTTATCTGATAGTGTGGTGGAGTTTGGTGGAGTTAGAAATGCTAGTGTAGTAGAGTTTGGCAGAGTTATATGGTAGACTTTGGTTGAGCTCGTCCACTATGTGATAGAGTTTTGTAGAGTTAGTTACGTTAGTTTGGTAGAATTTGGTATAGATGACTCATTTAACCTAGTTTGTAGAATAATGATTTTATCCCTAAATTATTGCATCATCTACCTTCTTTCTCGCTCACTCATTGTAGCCAAACACCATTGAAGCACAAATCACCATTGTTGCTTGAACTCATTCCTTATCTTTTGAGCTTTTTTTTGCTTAGTTTTGCATCTATGGATCAAATTGTTTTAGTTTGTGGGAGTTGGAAATTCGACCATATTCATTGGTTTTTTCTAGTGGATACTTCTCTAGATTGTAAAACCATGCATATGAATGAAAATGTACATTATAATGAGTGAGTAATGACTTTGGTGGAGTTAGCAACGATAGTGTAGTACAGTTCCGTAGAGTTATGTAGTAGAGTTTGGTTGAGCTAGTCCACTATGTAGTAGAGTTTTATTTGATAGTGTGGTAGAGTTTGGTGGAGTTAGCAACGCTAGCGTAGTAGAGTTTGGCAGAGTTATATGGTTGAGTTTAATTGAGCTCGTCCACTTTGTGATAGAGTTTGGTAGAGTTAGTTACATTAGTTTGGTAGAATTTGGCAGAGATGACTCATTTGGGAGAGATGACTCATTTGGGAGAGATGACTCATTTATCCCTATTATTGCATCACTATAAACTAACTCTACCAAACTCCATCAAAATGTAAACTACATTTATCAAACTCTACCACACTATAAGCTAACTCAAAGAAGAAGAGGTAACTTTTGTCTTTTTCTTTTCTTTTTTTTCTTTTTTTCAATGACAGTTCTATATATAAGTGAAAAGAAACAATAAAACACTTCAAAAAAATCATCCAAAGTCTACTAAACCATAAAACAAATTTACTAAAGCTTACCACACTATTAAATAAATCTACAAAAGTCTGCCACATTATAAGATCAATCTACCAATGTCTACCATACTATAGAAATATCTACCAAAGTCTATCACACTATAAACTAAGTCTACAACACTATAAACTAACTCTACCACACTATAAACTAACTCTACCAAATTCTATCAAATTAACACTATAAACTAGGCCTACCACACTATAAAGTAACTCTACCAAACTTTATGAAACTATAAACTACATTTACCAAGTTCTACCACACTATTAAATAACTCTATCAAAGTCTACTACACTGTATAATAAATTAAATCTACCAAACTCTATTGTACTATAAAAAGATTTACCCAAGTCTATCACACTATGAAATAAGTCTACCATACTATAAACTAACTCTACCAAACTCTATCTAACTATAAACTATATTTACCAAGCTCTACCACACAATAAACTAAATGTACCAAACTCTACCACATTGTAAAATAAATCTACAAAACTTTACCACACTATAAACTAACTCTACAAAAGTCCACCACACTATAAAATAAATCGACCAAACTCTACCACACTATAAACTAACTCTACCACAATATAAACTAACTCTACCAAACTCTATTAAACTATAAACTACATTTACCAAACTCTACCACATTATAAACTAACTCTATTAAAGTCCACCACGCTATGTAATAAATCGACCAAACACTACCACACTATAGACTAATTCTACCAAATCTTTACCATCAAACTATACTTTACTCGGTCAAACTCTGCCAAGCAAGAACATGCAACACCTAAACTCTACTAAGTTACAAACAAACTCAGCCAACATGAAATCAAAGTACACATAAATGTGCAATGGTAGTTAATGGTTTTGTTTATCATCGAGAGTCTTCCGTTGAAACCACCCTCTAAGGATACTTCTGCTCATCCCCATAGATGTGGTCCTATGAAAAACAAACAATAAAACACTTCAAAAACAAATCATCCAAAGTCTACCAAACTATAAAACAAATCTACTAAAATCTACCACACTATCAAATAAATTTACCAAGGTCTACCACACTGTAAGATCAATCTAGCAACGTCTACCATACTATAAAAAGATCTACCAAAGTCTACCATACTATAAACTAAGTTTATCGCATTATAAACTAAGTTTACCACACTATAATCTAACTCTACCAAACTCCATCAAACTATAAACTACATTTATCAAGCTCTACCTCACTATAAACTAACTGCACCAAACTCTACTACATTGTAAAATAAATCTACCAAACTCTACCACAGTATAAACTTACTCTACCAAAGTTTACCACACTATAAAATAAATCGACGTAATTTTTGTCTTTTTTTTTCCTTTTTTCAATGGCAAGTTAATTTTTTGTGAATTTTCCCACACCCTTTTTTGTCCCACTTTTCGGAGACTATTTAAGTCATTTAGGTATAATTGTAGACTACTTGAGTCATTGTTGCTTCATCATAAATAGAGACTAGTTTCACTCAATGCCGATACACACACAAAAAAATCATCTTTTCTACTATATTTTTGCTATAAATCAATTTTTTGGGAAATGGATCCTAATAATAACCCTTGTAGCTCCCAGAATTCGTCCGTTTAGCATTTTAGCCACTAAACCCCTGACAATTATCAGCTTGAGAATCAATCTTTCAACCAACCCCAAAACATGTATTTCGCCAAACGCTTTCATGTCATCCGTTGTTCCAAATTATCATCCATTTTATGGATCTACGATGACATATCCATCTCAAATACCCCTTTATTCTTTTACTCCAATGCATAATGAAATTGTTCCAAATGTTTGACCAACTGATTTTCAAGAAAGTTTCTACACAAATAGCTCTTGGCGGTATAAGTGATGGTCATGAAAGTACTTCAAATGAAAAAGATTCAACTCATGCTCGCCAGAAATGCGCTAAATGGACCACTGAGCAAAATTTGGTGCTACTAAGTGGGTGGATTCAATATGGGACAGACAATGTCGTTGGCAGAAATCAAAAAAGGTGAATCATATTGGGGTAAAATTGATGACTACTGTAATGAGCATTGCTCATTTGATCCTCTAAGTGATGGCAACTCTTGCAGAAATCATCACAACTATGTCAACAAAATATTAGGAAAATAGATTCGATGTTACGATAATGCTAAGCGTATGCAATAAAGCGGGTGATCAAAGAATGACGTATTGGCAATAGCACATGAATTATATTAGAGTGCTAATGATAGAATTCTCAATTTAATGAAAGAATGGCACGTTGTATGTGATCAACAGTTGTCAGGTAGGAGGAAATACTAGATAAGAAAGTAGTGGATCTAACAAATTGCGTGAGAGTTATGCAAGTGATTCTAAATCTGTATGATCCAGTGTTTGTCCAATGGGAAAGATTAATATACCTCATTTTTATCGGTTTTGATCTCACTAATTTGCATGTTTTCAGGTTCACTGTATGCATTTTAGAGTCTTTTCAGGTAGAAAATAGGTTTATTTCGGATTATACACGCAGAGCATGGCTTAGGATGAAATAGAGCAGTTTATGGAGTTTTTAGTAGTAGATTGGAGATCGAGCGATCAACTTCTTGATCCATCAATCACTTTTCCATTAAGAGCTGCGCTCGACTCATCGATCGACCTACACTCCAAGGACTGATCGATCACCATCCCATAGAGAGTTGTGTGCGATTCGACAATCTAACAAGACATTGAGAGATCGAGCAATCAACGCAGATCGATCGGTCAAATCCTTGATTGATTGATCCTTGAACTTGCAAAGAAAAAGACCTAATTTTCCTGTTTTGCACCTGCATTTTTAGAATGATATAAATTGTTATTTTTAGTTGTAGAAACAGACATAGTTAATTTTTGACTCTTTGTGCTAGCTCCTACTATTGGCAGATGCGTGACAGCACGCACGTGTAAGATAAAGTCATAGCACTTCTCAGATCAGACTAGGCCTCCCCCGCAGAGCTGGGCGCCGGGGACCTGGATGCGCTAGCGATCGGCGCATAGGGGGGTTAGGTTGCCATTTGTAAGCTGGGAGAAGAATTCCATCATACTTTTGAGAAGATTTCTAAAACCCTTTTACTTAATATAATTGATTTTCATGTTCTTCTTCATCATACCTTCAATTTCTTGTTTAATCATGTCTGAGTAGTAACCTAATCAGGTTTAGGGTTTCTAGGGATTTAAGAATCAATGATTAGGGATTGAATATGATTCGATCCATAGAATTCTCCATCTTTTCTTGTGTGTAATGCTTAGATTAGCTTGATCACCTAATCTATGATCTTAGGTTGTTTTACATTCCAAAAGCTTGTAAAATTCCTAAACTAGCATTGATGAGCAGTTGAATCTAACCAACGATAGTTGATTGTTAGGATTAATTATGGATAATGAACCTGTTTGATAAGGCCTATCTAGAATCTGGAACCAATGATAGTTAGGATCTCTAGGTTCTTAGATAGAATGACAAATACCACGATAATGGATTTGTCAAACCTTTATGTTCAAGTCGAGAATGGTGCTTAATTGTTCCTGAATATTTTTCGTGATTGATTCTTATTTACTAATAAATACCCGATGCCTGATGCTTTTTATTATATTCGCAAAACCGTTTAAGTTGTTAGTTTTCCATTCGATTATTCTCTTGGTTTATCTTGAATTAGAATTGAGGGATTAAAAGTACAAACTTGGTTCTTCATGGATTCGTTCTCTAAGTACTACTACTTCATTTTTGTGCACTTGCAGTAGATTCATAGGGTTAAAATTTTGTGACATCAAGTTTTTTGCGCCATTGCCGGGAAATCAATTGGTGTCTTTTGATTGAGATTAGATTTCTAGTCTATACTCTTTTACTTACATTTTCCTTTGTGTTTTGTTTTTGTTTTTCTACCAGGTTTATGAGCAGAAGAAGTCAGGGTTCAAAAAATCTACTTGGTTTTGACAACAAGCAACTTGCTAGAGTGGAACGAGAAAACGATCAAGCAAAAGCAATGAATCGAGATAAGCAGCAGATTCCACAGGATCCGGAGACTCAGAATATTGTTCAGGGAGACTAGAATGTTCAGCAAACAGTTGAGCAGTTGCAGAGATATTATGCTATGCTTAGGAGGCAGCAGGAACAGCCTCAATGCCTAGCTATAGGTGATATGGATACACCTCACACTTACTACCAGGATAGATCTGCTATTCGACCTCCACTTATCCAGAGGCAAGACTTTGAGATCACGCCTCAGCTGATTGGATTAGTGAAGCAATATGTCTTCAACGGTCTTCCGAGAGAGAATCTGATGGATCATATTGAGAACATTGAGGATATGTGCAGCACTACAAGTTCGACTAGAGTCCCTGCAAACTGTGTGAAGTGTAAACTGTTTCACCATTCACTTTGTAATCAAGCTTCTACATGGTTGCGATCTTTGCCTCCAGGTTTACTCACCGTGTGGGAAGAAGTTGGGGCTCCCTTCTTGGATCAGTTCCACACCAAGTCGAAGACTACAGCTTTGAGATGCAAGATTTCAGCGTTTCAGCAACGTTCTGGTGAGTCTTTGAATGAAGCTTGGGAACGGTTCAAGGAATACCAACAAGACTGTCCACATCATGGTTATTCGGATGAGGAGTTGTTGAACACCTTCTATAGTGGTATCGATTGGGAGTACAAGAATTCTTTAAATGCAGCAAGTAATGGAGGCTACATGACTAACACGAGGGATGAAGCTTTTACCATCATCAACAACTTGGTTGCGAGTTCAGGGAATCATTATCCACAGTATGACTGAGGGAAGAAGGTCAACAGTGTAGAGATTCACATGATCGATGAGATTGCTGAGAAACTTGATATGCTTATCAAAGCAAATCAAGGTAGTCAAAGAGGTGTGCACCAGTTGGATGACAGTATGGAAGTGGCGTAGATTCAGGATGATTCCAAGATGTCGGATGAGTAGAGGGAAGTCGAGTATGTGAATTAGCTGAACATGGGTCAGAATCCATACTACCTCCCTTAGAGGAGCATTAGTGTAGAGAACCCCCAGGATGTTGGTGTTTTCAGCTCCAATTCTGCCTTTGGGATCCTTTCCAAGGGAAGTTGTTTGTGCAAGGTTCTGGTTAGAGATGGAATAATCAGAAGCCTTTTAACAGAACTTAAGAGGAAGCAACTGGCAGAAAACGATCAATCCATGACAGCAGCAAGCATCACCACAGCAAGCTCCAGCGAGCTCTTCACGTACTTCGAATAATGAGATCAAAGCTTTGATCCAGCAGCTTGTAACCAAGCAGCAGAAGACCACGCGCGAGCTCAACTCGAAGGTAGATAGTATGTATAATGATCTGAACATCAAGTTTGAGTCAGTTTTTGTACATCTAAAGAAGCTGGCCACTCAAGTAGCTCAGACTGCTGAAGCTATGAGGAAACCTCAGGGAGCTCTACCTGGAAAAGTTTAGAAGAATATGAATGAATCATGCAATGTGGTAGTATGATGTTGATGATGGTGCAGCGAGTAAGGCAGCAAGTAAGGCAGAGAAGTACAGACCTCTGATTCCCTATCCAAAAGAGCTGACTAAGCCATAGGATCTAGGAGAGTTCACCATCCCTTGCATTTTAGGAAAATTGGTTTTCAGTGATGCATTTTGTGATTCAGGTGCTAGAGTGAATGTCATCTCCCTATAGACGATAAAGAAGCTAGGGATCGAGCTTATGCAGGAGCACAACTCGTCTATTACTTTTGGAGATGTGAATTCTAAGATCCCTAGAGGAAGGCTAATCGATTTCACTGTTCTTGTGGGAAATTGCAGAGTACCAACTGACTTTACTGTGGTTGAGATGGCTAGAGGTGGAGCAGTGCCAATACTGTTGGGAAGACCATTACTCAACACAGTAGGAGCAAAAAATCGATTTCCCTAACAAGAGGGTTATGCTGGAAAATGTTGACAAGGGAGTGTCATACCCAATTTGAGTTGCACCTGGTGACTTATGTGGTATGATCAGCATTTTGACTGAAAAGAAAGCTGTCTTTGAGTTAGAAGGAGTGGTTTCGACAAGTTTAAGTATTTTTGAACCAGAGTATGAGTCAGATGAGGAATATAGTGTTTTTCGTGAGCTAGCATAGGATTCAGCTGAGTAAGAAGACACATATATCCTTGATGCTAAGTCTGATACATATGATAAGTTCATTATGCACAACTTGTATCTTAAGATTTTTGCAGGACAACTTGGACTTGAATCTTCATGACCATATACTATGAAAAAGATTCACCATGATGGAACTGTAATGTTGCTGGATGCTACATGAGTTGAATTCCATAGGAAAAATGAACAGCTGAGCGAGTTCATCATTGGTAAAGAAGGGATCACGGGATTGAACATTCCTCCCAAGAATCAATCCGCTATCTGAGTAGCACAGAAGTTAAGCTAATGACTTTAAACAAGCGCTGAGTGGGAGGCAATCCGCTATTAGGTAGTTTTTCTTTTCATAATTTTTCTGTTTTTGGTTGACGTTTTGTTTTGTTTTGAATTTGTTTCAGACGAGAATTTCATAAGAAGGACTGGATCGATCGATCGAGTCAAGGATCGATCAATCTCAGGGCACAAAGTACTATACACTCAATTGAATGATCGATCCAGGAAGGATGGATCGATCGATCCATAAGATGAGCAGGACACGCTTGATATTGTGATCGACCTGCAAAGGTCTGATCGATCGATCGAAAATGCATGGGACCATGCAGTCGATTGGATGACCGACCTCCATGTAGTTGATCGATTGATCCAGGAAACCAGCCACCGTACACTCAATCCAGTGATCGACCTCACCACATGTGATCGATCGATCAAGCGGACTGGAAAAAATCTGAAAAATCATCGATCGATCGATCTACACCTCAATCGATCAATCGTCAAACCAGGTAAGTGTTTTATAACCGAGAAAACAAGGGTTGCGGGGATTAAACTTATTTCTTTTCTCTTGCTTATATCGTTCTGTTGTGGGTGTCTACACAGGATGTCTAATGCACTATTCTATTTGTGTGAAAGTATGGAGATAAACACACAAACTATGGTATGTTATCACTATGAACTTTCTTCACCAGTTTTACAAATTCCCGTTGTACCATTGAACAAAATTTAGGAAGAATAGTTCAATTTTCAATTTTTTAAGAAGCAAGTACACCCAAACAGCTTTTGAAAAGTCATTTATAATGGTAAGAAAGTACATATCACCACATAAAGAAGGAACACAGTTGGCACCTAAAGATCACAATGTATCAAATTAAATGTAGTAGATACTTTATTAGAACTATTATCCAAAATACAATGAGTCTGCTTGGACTTAAAACAATGTCACAACCACCAAATTTCTCTACATTTTTTTGGAACATTGGAAACAAAACTCAATTATCTCAAATCCCATAAGAAGGATGTCCCAACCGACGATGACACAGAGAATTTTGATCTTTAGCACTTTGCACTCTATGACCTCTCGTTATTGTCACATCCTGATAAACATAGACACCATCTCGTTCTCCACCAACTCCAATCAGGGTCCTCATAAAATAGTCCTGTAAAACACACAATGTATCAAAAAACACAG
Organism: Lepidium aucheri; assembly: GCA_900406435.1. NCBI lineage: Eukaryota > Viridiplantae > Streptophyta > Magnoliopsida > Brassicales > Brassicaceae > Lepidium > Lepidium aucheri. Next base: position 18,369 of record OVBA01003869.1, read on the forward strand.
CAAAACAACTAGGCCGTTTAAGTAACTTGGCAACACACAACAATGTCTAATTCAAGTTCGGCAAAAATTGGACGTCAAACAAAATAGATTAATTTTCTTAGAAACCGCAAACTGCCACTCTTAGTTGCCATTACATGGCTAACATCATCAAAGCTCATAAGACATGACACAATGCCCTGAATACTATGGATCAAATATATGTCTCATGTCATATGGTTGGAGAAACATGTGTCAAGGATAACTTCACATGTTTGCACATTAACAGTTAATTTTTCTGGGATTGGTTGTGGTGTCTGCTTCGTTAGGAAAGCCTTCAGAGATGCGCACTACTTAACAGTCAGTGTAGGAACTGCAACCAGCTGTGTTACTTGAACAATGTTAGAACAAGGTGGATTTGATCGCCCATGTCCATGACCACTATTTGTCCCTCTTCCATTACCTTGTTCACTGTTCTGGCTGTGTACTGTATACCACTTTGGAAAACCAACCACTTCCCAACAGTCATGTTTTCATGTTCTATACTACCACAATGATCGCACACCACTGGGTTTTTTGTTGCGTGCAACTATAGCTGTTGCACCACTCATCACTAATGAGTCTCCAACACTTGACTCTGTTCTGACCACAAAGCCAACAACCTCCTACTTTGATTCAGTCCAACTTGACTGCAACCGCCTTTCTTCTTGTATCACATGGTGATATACTGAGTTAAGATTTGGAAGAAGGTCTTGACCTATAATATTTGGGCAAAGAGTCCTAAATGAACATTATTCAAACCCATGAGAACCAAATGCACATACAACAGAGAATTAACTTATAACTGAGCAACTCTTCTCACTTTGATGATAGCCTACCAAAGTACTCTATCACTCGTAAACCACCTTATCTTCACGCAGCAAGTACAACCTTCAACTGATACAAAAGAATAGTGTTTCGCACCAAGAAACGTTGCTTTCAAACCATTCTACATCTGACAAGCATCATATGTAAACCTACCGTATAACAAATAAGTGGCGAGATGATGAACGTATCCACCCAACAACCATGGAAGTCACTCTTTGCCACAACTCTACTTCTATAAGTTTTTGACCTTCATTAGACATCGGGAGACTCCCATTGCTAAACACAACTTTACATTTTGCACATAGTACATTTTCAAGTTCAGATGACCACTATGCATAGTTCTCTCTAGTCAACACATGCCACGATTGCCTGACGCATACAGATGATACACAGACAATAAAGAATTTTCAGCGAAAAACTCTGGTTACCCAAATAGATCTACTGTATATTTTTGTTAGACTTTAATACCATGTAAAGTTTGAGTGAGACAATTTTTGGATATTGTGTTGTGTTCTATTCATAATGACACACATATTTGTATAAGCACAATATTATTAGACAAATCCTAATCACAGAATACTCACTACTCTCACTTATGAAAATATTGCATTATATTTATACTCTCTGTGTTCCATTTTATTAGATGTTTTAGACAAAAAAAAAATTGTTTCATTATATAAGATGTTTTGTAATTTCCTATATAAATTTAATGTTTTCTACCTTGAAACTATTAAAATTCTTGCAGTATTTTCTGTGATTGATCAAAATTTATAAAATTAAAACATTAAATAACTTTTAGAAAGATTATTAAATTTTCTAAATAGGTATGCATTCAGCCAAAATATCTTATAAAATGGGACAAAGAAAATAACAAATAATACATGTCTTCGGTTTCTAGAATCTGTTGTAAACAATGATATCTCATAATTAATAACTTTATGTTGGGAAAAAAATTGTATGTAAGTCAATTAATCGGTGTCATTGACTCTTAGGAACATCAAAGTGAAATATTAGATTTAAGCTTCCACTACTATAGAAAGTCTTATTCGAGAAACATAAATAAATAAGTAAAAACTAACAAAATTTTATCTCTGGAGTAAACCCTATTCACCACCATCTATGGTGTTTGAGAACAGCGACCGCCACATGTTCTCTCAGTTTCAAAGAGGCTTCATATGCTCTCTTTAGTTCTTTTTTCTTCGAATATGTTTGTGTTGCTTGAGTTTGGGGGGGTTTTTAGTTCAATTTTAAACATAGTTACTTGGGGTTTTCTCGACGGAGATTTGTTGGTGGTCTCATTGGGTCTAACTCGGAGGAGAGCTCTTGAAGCTGGATGTTGCTTCGTCTTGTCCATTGCTTTTGTCTTCGCCGAAAGTTCCTTTTTCCATGTTCTGGTTCTGAATTGTCTCTCGTTTCTCCTTTTGTTGTCATAGTGGCCTTGTTTACATGGCTTTTCTTGGTTGTTTTAGTGCTCGGTTAATGTTAGTTGCAGTTTTAAGTTTAGATTAGTTGGTTTTGCTCTTTCCCGTGAATTTTTATGGTATCTAGTTTGGTTTGTGGTTCTCATCTGAGTTTGGTAATCTTCGGTCTATGATCATCGCGCTCCTTGTCTTTATTCCAAGATGCATATCGAAGTTTAGTTTTATGTTGGTTTCTGTCTAGACAATCACACAGCCAACTTCGTCTATTCCCGGTGCCTGTTATCGACTTCATCCTCTTTGATATGTATTGTGAGACCCTTCTCTTGGTGCAAAAACCTTGTTATTTAGCTTTAAGGTACATCATTTTTTCTATAGGAGAATTTATCATCTACGATGGAGACGTCAATTTTATAGGTTTGAGATGCTTTTGTTACGTCATTTTTTAGGTTTTCCTTCTTAATCTTTTTTCTTTTAAATCATTTGGTTCCCCTTGTTAAAGCTTTGATTCCGAAGATTTTTTCATTTTTTGCCAGTTTATATAATCGAACTTTATATTCTTTTTGTTTTCTTAGGTTTTTTTTTTAATAAAGTTTCCGATGACAGAAAAAAAAACTTCAACTAGTGGATTGTGATTTTGTCCACGTCGCCACACGCAAATACGAATGGGTTCCACATGACATGTAAGCTAGTTCTACCACGTCATCAACACCGAAATAATATCTTCTGCTTCTTCCACCACCTCCCCAAAAGTCCCAATCTTTCAATCTTTCTCTTAACTTTTTCTCGTCCTATTCTTGTTTATATTAGCAGTTGAAATTCTCCAAAGTGTCGGTAACAGAAAACAATATATATTAGCTAACCTTTTTGATGATTTTGGGAACCTTTTATTTAGGTTAGGTGATTTAATTGCTAAGCAACTCAGATTAAGAAAGGGTGAAACAAAATCTGTTCTTTTTAATTATATTTTGATTTTCTGACATGGTGAGAGATTCTGCTGGTGGAGGTGAACTTCTTCATCTATGGATAAGCATTAAGCTATAAAGGTTTGCTCTGTTTGCTTTGTCGCTTTGGCAATCTGGTGCTGAATTTCTGTTTTCTGCTTACTTCAATTCGTATATCATTTAGCTTATAGTTTCATTTTGTAGTGATATGTTTTTATGGAAATTTTTGTTTTTGTTTTTGAAGTCGTTTTTTTCTTATTGAGTTGAGGTTGTGGTGAAGGCATTCAAATAAATTTGGCGAAAAACGAAATGTGCAAGTGTTATGTCAGTGTAGAGGGGACGTTTCTGCAGAATCTCAAAAGTGATTTGATACTGCTTCTATTCTATCTTGTTCATGGAGGCTGGTCTTGACACTGTCATGAGAAATTAGTAATCTAAAAATGTGTTTTAATAACAACGAAACTGGTGATGAAGTGGAACCTGAGAGACAAGTGTTTGGTTCATCCGAAGAAAATGAATTTCGAGTTGAAGATACTGCTGGAAATGCCAACAATTTGATACAGATTTCACAACAACAACAACCACTAGCTCCTATTGTGAAGTGGGAGAGGTATCTTCCGGTTAGATCACTTAAGGTTCTTCTGGTGGAGAATGATGATTCAACACGCCATATTGTTACTGCCCTTTTGAAGAATTGCAGCTATGAAGGTTCTTTTATCGAATTGATCATCCTTATTTAGCAATCACATTAATTACCTTCGACTGACTGTTGTAAAGTTGGAAACTTTTTATCAGTTACTGCTGCTTCAAATGTCCTTGATGCCTGGAGGATTCTAGAAGATGAGAAGAGTTGCATTGATCTCGTCTTAACAGAGGTTTTCATGCCTGTGCATTCTGGAACCGGTCTGCTGAGCAAGATTATGAGCCATAAGACACTGAAGAACATCCCGGTCATAAGTATTTTTCTTAAATACTCATTAAAGTTTTCCTGAATTAGTTTCAGAATGTGATGCTCAGTTTGATTAATGCAAGATGTGATTTTTGTTTATATAGTGATGTCATCTCATGATTCTATGGTTCTGGTCTTCAAGTGTTTGTCGAATGGTGCAGTTGATTTTCTCGTGAAACCCATTAGAAAGAACGAACTAAAGAATCTTTGGCAACATGTCTGGAGAAAATGTCACAGCGTAAGAGTTCTGCTTTGATGACCTGTTTTAAAAAAAAAGTTACTATGTGATCGTTTTTGCTTATGTGTTTCTTGATTTACTAGTCTAGCGGAAGTGGAAGTGAGAGTGGAATACATAACAAGAAATCAGTGAAAACTGAAAGCACTGAAGGGTCAGAAAACGATGCCAGCCTCAGTGATGAAGATAACGAGAGAGAAAATGGGAGTCATGGTTTCAGTAATGGAAATGCCGGAAGTGATAACGGGAGTGGAACTCAGGTAATTTGTTTATGTTGTAACAGATAAGGACAATGCTTGAGGAAATATGTATATAAATTTTTGATTTGGTTTTGCAACATAAATTAGAGTTCTTGGACCAAAGGAGCCGGTGATGATAAGAGCACCTCGCCTTCATATCAATTGCCCGATGCAGCCAATTTGAGCCCAGGTACCTGTGGTAACGGATTGAAACATGTCAATAAACAGAAGGAGGTTGAAGATCAGAATGAACAAATAAGTAAGAATACAAAGTGTCTTCATTACACTGATTTGGTGGAACCACTCCAGAGCTCTCTGTTTTTACTTTAATTCAAAGAAATGACTTTAGATGATGTTGTCATAGGCACAGGATCGCAGACAGGAATGCCTTTGTGTAAAAACGCTGAAGAACCAGGAGATCTAGAAAAGGACGCTAAGTATTCTGTTGAAGCTTTAGGGAGAAAGAGTGATGATATGCTGAATCCCTCTTCTGGTAACTCACAAGTAGAAAGCAAAACACCTTCATGTAAACCAAAAGATTTGAGATCAGCTGAGCTAACTCCGACAGAACCAAGAGAGGCTGGAGAGTACAGAAACGGCGATCAAAGTGTTTTGAGGCACTCAAATCACTCTGCATTCTCAAAGTAAGTTCTTGACATCAACTGTGGAACTAATGTCGAAACTGTGATTGATTGGGAGCTATATTTCTTGTGTGTGATTTGCAGATACAGTAACGGTGCTACTTCTGCTAATAAGGTGTTTACGATGCTTGGTGCTGTCTTTGAAATTTATGCCGGTTTTCATCAAAAATGCTTTATTTTTGCTGGGTTAGGCTCCAGAAGAAAATGTGGGAAGTTGTTCTCCTCAGGACAGTGCAATTGCAAAACTAGTGGGTTCGAGTTCGAGCAGTGATAATCCTTTGAGTCAACAGTCGAGTGGAAGCAAACAGTCGGCACGAAGAGAAGCTGCTTTGATGAAGTTTCGCGTAAAACGTAAAGAGCGATGTTATGAGAAAAAGGTACAGAGTCTCTAAACAAGAGTAAGCTCTCGTTCATGGGGCTAAAGTTAAAGCCTTTTTTTGGTTTGTTATAGGTTAGGTACCATAGCAGGAAGAAAGTAGCTGAGCAACGGCCTCGTGTCAAAGGTCAATTCATTCGCAAGTAAGTTCAATCCTTGTAAGGTTTCTCTCTTTGAATATACAAAAGCTTTCCTTTCATAGTAATGTACTGACATGAAGTCATTTGCCTTCAGGAGGGATGTTTCTAAATCAGGAAGTAGTGAGTGTTCAAGTAGTGACGAGTGACAAATTTGGTATATAAGCACCCAAGAAATGATTCACCAAGTGCAATAAGTTTTTCTAAAAAAAATTTAAATATTTTCTATAAAGACTTTTGCAACGAGAAGTCATGTTTTAGCATTGTATTTCTACAAATTCGATTTTTTCAGTTTCTGAATTCTTGTGCCACAAGCAATTTTAGAGTTATTTTACTTTGATCTTGTTAACTCTTACGATCACGTTCCTGCAAATGAAAGTAGCGGAGTCACTTGTTCAAAATAACAAAGTTAAATAACAAACAAATAATTTGTAACAGAAATAATGTTGTTATTTAATTTAATTTATTCAAAAAACGCATAGTGGTATAAAACTCTTCGACGAGATCTTTCGGTAAATTCATCAATCAGACTCTCTCTCTCTCTCTCTCTCTCTCTCTCTCTCTCTCTTTCTCTCTCTCTTT
>OVBA01003870.1:1439-25862 GCA_900406435.1 Lepidium aucheri
CCAAACTTGTAAAATTGATGAAATCTGAATTTTTATAAGAATTTATAATCAACCTTATAAAATTAAAATTTGAGCTTCTCATAGATCAATCACTCAAATATATCATACATTCATTCAATTGATAAAATTCTAACTTATAAACTTCATTCTTAGAATCTCATTAATCTATCTTTAANGTGAAAAAAACGTTAAACACCTTAAACTCTTTGTTTTATAAGTACCTTATAAATTTAAAAAAAGCATCAAAATCAACCTTTTTGTCAAGTAAAACAAATTTTTTGTTCTCAAATTTCTCCAAAATCAATCTCAAAGTTCAAACATATAAATCCCTAATCACAGACTGAATCACAGAAATCATGAAAATAAGTTAGCCTTTGACTCTAATAGTGCCAAACTTGTAAAATTGATGAAATCTGAATTTTTATAAGAATTTATAATCAACCTTATAAAATTAAAATTTGAGCTTCTCATATATCAATCACTGAATTCGATCATAAACTTCTATCTTAGAATCTCATTACCCTATCTTTAATCTCAAAAATTGTAAAACACCTTATACTTTTTGTTTTATAAGTGCTCTATAAATTCCAGAAAAGCATCAAAATTAATCTAAAAGCAAACCTTACGTTCTGAAATTAAAATTTGATCTTCTCATGGATCAATCACTGAAATAGATCATACAATGATTCCATTACTAAAAGTCTAACTCATAAACTTCAATCTTGGAATCTCATTAACCTATCTTTAATCTCAAAAATCATTAAATATCTTATACTTTTTGTTTTATAAGTACGTTATAAATTTCAAATAAGCATTAAAATCAACCTTTTTGTTAATTAATACCAAACCATAAATGACTTTGAAAAACTCTTCCAACAGATTTTATAAGGCATTTATAAAATATCATTATGTTCATCAAAATACTATATGTAGAATATATAATCAATAAAATATAAGTGGAATCGTTGAATCTGAGTTTAAAACACTTAATTGTGAGTTAAAAAATCTCAAATCTCATAGATTTGAAAACCCTAAAATTTCAAATCTCTGAATTCTTTACGATCTCGAAAAATTTCCAAATCTAAGTTCAAATATTATAAAAACTAAGCTCAAATCTTTGAAAATTTAAAAAATCGAAGATGAATAAACTTAATTGAAGAAGAATCAATAAAAATTTCTAACTTTTTTAACCTATCTTTAATCTGAAAAAACGTTAAATACCTTCTGAGAATCGAATCAAATCGTGAATTTGCAGAGAAATAGGATCGTGAAATTGCAGAGAAATCGGATCGTGAAATTGCAGAGTTTTGAATCGTGAAATTGCAGAGAAATAGGATCTGAAGATAAATCGGATGTATCTTCAAAAACTCAGCAGAAAGCGCAACCTAAAAAGAGGAGGGTAGTTTAGTCTTTTTCGAGTGACAAGGGGCATATTTTGAAAATNACAGGGGCATGGATGAAAATGTCCTTCTTTGAAGGGCATTTTTGCAATTGTCCCTTAAAGATATCTATCTTATACGTAAGTAACAATTTTTTCCAAAAAATATTGTTTTTGATTGTAAGTAATAATTATTAAAGTAAGAAATTTGTTATATATAAAGACATTATATATCTTATAAATTTGATATACAATCAAAATTTTAATAAATATATTTACTAGAATATATATATATATATATTTTTGATTATAAGTATTAATTATTAAAAATAAGTACATTTGTTATATATATATATAAGACATAAAAATGGAAAACCTATATTCTCAATATATATGCAGGAAATAAATCAATTTTTCAGAAAAATATTACTTATATATTGAAGATATAAATAAATATATTTTTCAATTATAAGATAACAAAACGAAATAACTAATGCTATGAGCATTTATAAAAACAAAATAACTAATGATATCAACTTTCAAGTTTTCAAAAACTAAAAATTATATTAGTTATATTAAATATCAGTTTTGTTAATCTACAAATACATATTAATAAAATGATTATACATACATTTATATTAGTATATACTAGCTGAACTGATTAAAATATTAATAAATATAAATATGTGTTCTATCGATAATGTATAACACATCAAAATTAAACATATATCTTAAAACTTAAATAAATACGGGTTCAAAACCATAAATAAATAAAGGTCTAAAAGTTAAGTTGTAAATGAGTCGAAAATATAAATAAGCATGGGTCAAAACGTAAATGACACGAGTAAAAAGAATTAGATGTGAAATTGTAATGCATCAAAACTTAAGTAAATAGAAATAAAAATATATGTTGTGTACAAGAAACACCGATGGTCACTAAAATTTATTTTTAATATATATCAAATATATATAATTAAGTAATTAATAAATTTATATTTATAAATCAAACCATAAATAAATAAATAAATAAATAAATAAAACAAATATTACCTAAGCCGTGGATAGCCCATGACATCATTTAGTAAAATAATATTGATTTTTTGTGCAAAATTATTTGGCAGCTCTAAAAACTATCTGTGATTGCCAAGAAGTAAATGACCTAGTTGGCTTACCCCTGATCTAGTTTGGCATCAGGTGAGAGTTCAAATCCTGTCAATTCTATTGGGAACAATTTAATTATAGATCGGACTTTTGTCAATCCCATTTTAAATGGGTAAAGTTGAAAAAAGAAAAAAAAAACCATGTGGGATTGAAAGAATTTTCTTTTGTAACCAAGCTGACATAATTTTGTGACAGAGTCGACTTGAACCAGGCGTAAATTTGCAGATCGAATTAATAAACTAAAAGTTGCTGATGTTTGACAGATAAAAATAATCATGTTTAAAATTTTATTAGAAAACCACCAATCTGATTAATCATAGGTACTATCTTGCGGAAATTAGTTGGGATTTGATTCAAATACTTCGGTTAACCAAAAGAAAATATCGACCCAAAGGAAGACTCAAAAATATAAGGTAAAAGTTGGTCCAGAAGCAAAATAATTAGTGTGTCCGGACCGGTGCTACAATTCGGTTATCTCTTTCTCCAGTCATATACCGATTTTAACCCTAAAATGATAATTTCTACTTTGGAAAGCAAAATACTGAGAATTAAAGCAAACTCACCACCTATCTATCTCCTTCAACGATTCCAGCGTCTACAACTTCTTCGCAATCAGATTTTTACCTTATTATAATTTGAGTTTCCGTTATTCGCTGTATTGAAGCTCGCAGTCTCTTCGTTTTCTCTATCGGTAAGATCTTCAGCTCGATTATGTTATTGTTATAGATGATGACCGTTTGTATCCGTTAAGGATCACGCTTGATTATCACTTTCCTGGTTTTTCCTTATAGAGTTTCGTTTTTCATTTCGTGTTTTTAACTTTGATCTGGCGAATGCTGACATTCTCGTTGCGATAGGGTTTTTAGATTTGTTCAGGATCTGTTGATTGTGGTAAATCCTTATTTCTTACATTCTTAATTTGGCTTTTCTTGTTAGCATTCTGGAAAAAATGTTTGCATTGGTACTCATTATGAATACTTTCCATGTTTTTGTTGCTCAGGTTTCTGATTCTATGTTTTCCTGTAAAATTTTCCTTTTGTGACTTTAAACATTCAAAAAATTTACGATTCGATTAATTTTGTACTGCAGATGATTTTTTCCAGTTTTAGCTCACCGTTTTAATTGACTGTTATGCTTGTCAATAGATCGCGTCAAAATTTTGGGTTTTCGGAGATGGCTTGAGTTACTGCTATTTGTTTGATAAACATCTAATTGATTGTGTTCTTAAATACCGCTAATTTCTATCTTCCAAGTCTTTTTACCTACGTATGTGTATCTGTTTGATGTATTTGTGTGTATCCATTTTACGTTCTATTGAGTGGTTACCACACCAAATGGCTTTAAAGACAATATTAAAACTTCAAGCCTTCATTTTCTTGTTGCATTTGATTGAGTTGTTTATTCTTAACCTTGTCTTCTTATTTGTGTCTTGATATTGCTATTCTGTCAGAATGATGGAGGCCAAACCAAAAAGGAGGACTGTTACAGAGAATGGAGATACGGGGGAGGACTTAGTTCTTGCAACATTGATTGGAAATGGAGATGATGTGGGTCCTCTTGTTAGGCATGCTTTTGAAATGGGGCGGCCTGAACCTCTCGTTCATCAGCTCAAAAACGTGGCGAGGAAGAAGGAGGCTGAAATTGAAGATCTATGCAAGACCCACTACGAAGAATTCATTGTTGCAGTTGATGAGCTCCGTGGTGTACTAGTTGATGCCGAAGAGCTGAAGAGTGACCTAGCAAGTGACAATTTTCGCTTGCAAGAGGTGGGTAGTGCCTTATTGGTGAAACTGGAAGAGCTTCTCGAGTTTTATGCAGTCAAGAAGAATGTAACCGAAGCTATCAAAATGTCAAAGATTTGCGTTCAAGCACTCGAGCTGTGTGTTAAATGTAACAATTACCTATCTGAAGGCCAGTTTTACCATGCCTTGAAAACCATGGATTTGATTGAGAAGAACTACCTGAAAGTTATCCCACTAAAGGTTTTGAAGTTGGTTATAGAGAGAAGAATCCCAGTGATCAAGTCACACATTGAGAAGAAGGTGTGCAGCCAATTTAATGAATGGCTTGTTCACATTAGGAGTTCTTCAAAAAATATTGGACAGACTGCTATTGGCCTCACTGCTTCAGCTCGCCAGAGAGAAGAAGAAATGCTGGAACGTCAGAGGAAAGCAGAGGAACAAAACACAGGGGGCTTAGGAGAATCAGCATACACTTTGGATGTTGAAGACTTGGAACAAGATTCAGTTTTAACGTTTGATCTGACACCTGTATATCGAGCATATCATATCCACACTATACTTGGAGTCCCAGAACATTTCCGTGACTATTACTTTAAGAATAGGCAACTACAGCTCACTTCAGATCTGCAGATCTCCTATACACAGCCATTTGTTGAATCATACCAAACATTTCTTGCTCAGATTGCAGGATACTTCATTGTGGAGGATCGGGTGATTAGGACAGCTGGAGATTTCTTATCAGCTGATCAAGTTGAGACAATGTGGGAAACAGCTATTTCCAAAATTGTGGCGTTATTGGAGAACCAATTTGCCAGAATGGATTCCCCTACTCATCTGCTTTTGGTGAAAGATTATGTAACTCTCCTAGGCACAACCCTTAGACAGTATGGCTATGAAGTGGGCCCAATTCTTGATGCCCTTGACAAAAGCAGAGATAAATATCACGAGCTTCTTCTTGAAGAGTGTCGAAAGCAAATTCTAACTGCTATTTCAGAAGACACTTATCAGCAGATGGTAATCAAGAAAGAAGCTGACTATGAAAACAATGTATTGTCATTTAATCTTCAGATCTCAGACATAATGCCAGCTTTCACATACATTGCGCCCTTCTCTTCTATGGTTCCTGATGTTTGCCGCATTGTTAGGTCGTACATAAAAGGATCTGTTGATTACTTGTCCTATGGAGTGAGCACTAATTTCTTCAGTGTTCTGCGGAAGTACCTCGACAAAATTTTGATTGATGTATTGAACGAAGTTATCCTCGAGACTATTAGCAACAATTCAATTGGTGTATCTCAAGCTATGCAGATTGCAGCAAACATAGCTTTCCTTGAAAAGGCCAGTGACTATTTTCTCCGGCATGCAGCTCAACTTTGTGGCATCCCAAGCCGATCAGTTGAGAGGCCTCAAGCTAGTTTAGCTGCAAAGGTTGTCCTCAAAACATCAAGAGATGCAGCCTATCTTGCTTTGTTGAATGTGGTTAACACCAAGTTGGACGAGTTCATGAAGCTCACAGAAAACGTGAATTGGATTACAGAGGAAATGCCACAAGGCCCACACGAGTACATAAATGAGGTTGTTATATACCTCGAGACAGTTATGTCAACGGCACAACAGATCCTCCCAATGGAGGCCTTATACAAAGTTGGAGTAGGGGCTATCGAACATATCTCAAACTCCATCGTCTCTGCATTCCTTAGCGATAGCATCAAGAGATTCAATGCTAATGCAGTCTCCGCCATCAACCATGACCTTAGGGTGATAGAAAACTTTGCTGATGAGAGATATCACTCAAGCGGGCTAAACGAGATCTACAAAGAAGGAAGCTTTAGAAGCTATCTGGTTGAAGCTAGACAGCTGATAAATCTGTTGTCGAGTAGCCAACCCGAGAACTTCATGAACCCGGTGATTAGAGAGAGGAACTACAACACTTTGGATTACAAGAAAGTTGCTACGATATGCGACAAGTTTAAGGATTCTCCAGACGGTATATTTGGAAGCCTGGCAAATAGAAACACAAAGCTGACAGCTAAAAAGAAATCCATGGACATGCTCAAGAAGAGACTCAAGGAATTTAATTGATGCTCTATAAAGCCTAGTAGGTCCTGACCTTTCCACTCACATCATCATCATCATCATCATCATCATCATCATCATCATCATCATCATCATCATTTAGCTTTTATATTTCCTTTCTGTTTAATCTCTAATTTTGTTTTGTATTTCTTCTTTTCTATGTTTCTGTTCTATGATCCAATTTATCAATCAGTTTCAGTTTTGCCTCATCTACAAAAATCATCTTTTATGGCTCAGGATTGGTCTTTTGTATAAGAATGCATTCACAATCGAAGCCCAAAAAATCTAATAAAATTTACAAGCATGGACTGAAGAGTATTGTAACATTTTCTGTAATGACTACATTGCCATAGAGAAGTTTGTGTGGACCTAAGACTCTTTTGTCTTCAAAGTCTTTTTTGCCTTATCCAAATGAACACCAAAGCCTGATAACTATCAGCCACTTGAAACAAAACCAAACTTCAGCTTTGTATTCCGACAAAAATGGCGACCGCGTCTCTAGTGCCGACATCTAAAATTTTCCCTGTCTCTCCGAGATACACGGCTTCGATTAAAACAAGAACCGGCGTAATTGTTGCATCGTCACAACAACAACAAAGAAGAAGAGAGCTACTGCTTAAATCGGCGGTGGCGATTCCGACAATTCTTCAATTGAAGGAAGCTCCGATATCGGAGGCGCGTGAGGTGGAAGTTGGATCGTACTTACCACCGTATCCGTCTGATTCTTCCTTTGTCCTCTTCAAAGCCAAACCTTCGGATACTCCTGCTCTCCGCGCAGGTGATGCCTAATCTCATTCTTCGAGCACTGCATTGTTCGTTAACTTGATGAATTCGATTGTGATTCCGTTATGAAGAATTGTAGTTTGGTTCTGCTTTTAGTTAAGTATCTCTTATGCTTGACTGTGAATTGGTTTTAATTAACTATCAAATTAATGATCTTTGAACTCTAGCCTGGTTGCAGGAAATGTTCAGCCTTATCAGTTTGTTCTACCGCCGAATTGGAAACAGTTGCGAATAGCCAACATTTTGTCAGGTAATTACTGCCAACCGAAATGTGCAGAGCCATGGATAGAAGTGAAGTTTGAGAACGAGAAGCAAGGCAAAGTTCAAGTAGTTGCATCTCCTTTGATTCGTTTAACAAACAAACCAAATGCAACCATTGAAGATCTTGGTGAGCCTGAGAAAGTGATTGCTTCTCTTGGTCCCTTTGTCACTGGAAACTCTTATGATTCTGATGAACTTTTGGAGACTTCAATTGAAAAAATTGGAGATCAAACGGTAAGAATATTAAATGATACACCAACAAATGGTTGCTTCTTTGAACTAAACAATCAATCAGTGAGGAAAGTTTCTAATCTTTCTTTGTTTAATGTCTTCTTGTGTTATGATAATGACAGTACTATAAGTACGTGTTGGAGACGCCATTTGCGCTGACTGGAAGTCACAATCTTGCAAAAGCGACAGCAAAAGGAAACACAGTGGTTCTGTTTGTTGTGAGTGCTACTGAAAAGCAATGGCAGAGCTCACAGAAGACTCTTCAAGCCATTCTTGATTCCTTTCAACTGTAAATAAGAGTTATTGTTATGACTCTGACCTCAAGAAAACTAAAGAGCACATGTTTTTGAATGGCTGTGTCTTGTACATTTAACTCGGAGTCTTTTCTACTGTAAATTCGAGTCATGAATCGAGACAGATTTCAGGGATTTTTGCCCACCATGACTTCTCTAAATCGATTTTCATTAGTGAAAATTTATTTAAGAACTTTTTGTTAGTAACTTATATTAGGTCGATTCATAGACTACAGAGTTCTGCAGTTAACGGTCGGTCTCTGAGTTTGATTACATGCAGAAGAACTAAGTGATTGTCCCTTTGTCAATCTAATCTCTGCTTAGCACTATTTTTTTGGACTGCTGTAATGGAATCTGTGAGCTGTAATGTCCGAACCAAGATGGAAGATATACACTTTGTTCCTCTACGATTATGAGATTTATGTGTTATGGACACAAATGAACGACTTTTGTGGGCCACTTCGAAAATTATCTTCATTGAACAGAATCTTTACTGTCGCTGCAAAAGTTGTCCTTTAGGTTTGCATTTCACCAAATCTTTACATCAAGTTATTTGTTCTGTTGATTCGTACAAGTTTTTGAGACGCAACGAAAACAGTATCTAACTTAAACAAACAGAATATGTATGTACTTATATGGAGATTAAGAACCAATATGGCGGCGAAGAAACATCGCAAGAGAGTTCAATGGCATCCTGTAAAAGAAAGTAGCATCAATGTGAGTACCTTAGGACTTCCAAATAAACTGAACAGATTGGATAAAGATTTATTACCATAGAGGTCGGCTTTTGTTTCCTGTTTGGGTAACCTCCTCATCTCTTTGTGGATCTGTATGGACAAGTCTTTGGAATTTTTCAGACAGTGCTTTGTAAGACTGAATCTCTGTTGGTTCAACTTGGCTAATCGCAGCTTTTATATGTCGCATGCTTATTTCTTCCGTTTCAAGACTCTCCTAATAAATAAAAATATTGTGAGAAACTTATGAAAATTGTTAACTAAAGAAAAGAAAAAAAAAAGAAGCTCACTTCAAGTGCGGCAATAGCTGCCTCTCTGCATATCAATGATATGTCAGCTCCTGTGTAGCCTTTGGTAATGGAAGCAAGTTCCTTTAGACGAATGTCAGAGCTGCATGGGATTTTACGCAAATGGATTCTGAGTATTGCTTCGCGATCAGCTTCATTAGGAGGTCCGACATATAGCAAGCGGTCAAAGCGTCCTGAAACATTATAACGCATTCAGTTTCACCAAACGAACTTTCAAATTCGTTTGTGTATATAGAAAAAGGGATGAGTGAAAGAAGTGTTTACCAGGTCTAAGAAGGGCAGAATCGATCTTGTCAGGCCGATTTGTAGCAGCAATAACAGTAACACCCACTCTTTGATGCAAACCTGTGTTCGACATATATGCAATCAGGTCCCTGCGATTTGACATCTACATCTAGATATTAATTTGAAGGGTTGTCCCTACTAACCATCGAGCTCCACTAGAAGTTGACTCATAACTCTGTCTGAAACAGAAACACCATCATTTTCTTTCCCCCTAATCGAGGCAAGACTATCTATCTCATCGAAAAAGATAATGGAAGGGGCATTTGCTCTTGCCTTTGCAAAAAGCGACCTCACAGCCTTCTCGGATTCACCAACCCATTTGCTGAAAAGTTCTGGACCTTTGACTGCAAGGAAATTCAGCCGAGCTTCAGAAGCTACTGCACGTGCCATAAGGGTCTTGCTACATCCAGGAGGCCCAAACATTAGTATCCCACTTGGTGGCCTTGTACCGATTCTCTCGAATGCGTCCTGATGTTTTTGAGGCCATTCTACTGCTTCCATTAGCTGATTTTTCACCTCATTTTGGCCACCAACATCTTCCCAGTTAACTTTAGGAACCTCTAATATTACCTGAGAGTTGCACACCAACCAACAATGCCTTAGCACTGGGACATCTAAATAAAGAGCTCTAGGTAACAAACATATGAATCTTCAAGGAAAACTACCAAGACACCGAACCAACCACAGCTTTAATAATTCACAAAAATTAAAATTGACACTTCTAGAGTTCCTAATCAATTCAGAAAATATGAAGGAAGTAACATAAAAATAAAGCCAATCATGTTTTTTGAGTGTTTACCATAACAGTATAATGAATTAGGTGTTGTCATTCATGCAATTTGTTATATGACATGAATGAACAGAAGAGATATCATCCTGAGTACATCAGAAAACTAGAGTAAATGAATAAAGAATGTGGGAAACAATACTACGAAGAGTTGAGAATCGCTCATTATAAAGTCAGCCAAATTTTCATAGGGGGAAAAATCAAAATGGCCATACCTCTCGCATAGCACTAGGTCTGATTTTGGTCTTCGCGTTTTCAAAATCTTCAAATCCTATGCTTAAGCTATGTTCTCCTTCTTTGCTAAGCATCTGTTCAGAGTAAGAGTTACCACATTTTTGAATACCGTTTGCTACTAGGGAGACTGGCCTATATAACCTAGATGAATGCTGAGCCCCTGAAGTCGTGGGTGAAATTGTGATACATGATGATGCAGAATCCAAAGTATCAGATGATATGTCTGTCATATTTGTGAAGGACTCGGAACCTTTACACTCAAATACACCAAGAGGTGCTTCTTCGTGAGGAAAATTGCTAGAAGTTCTTTGATCAAGATGCCGCCTTAAGCACACAAAAGCTGCCTCACAACACAGTGCAGCCAGATCTGCACCAACAAAACCATGTGTTGACATAGCAAGCTGTTCAATCTGGGTGTCTGAAAGTGCATGCCGCATCCCACGGAGAATTATGTTAAGTATATCGGACCGCTGTGCAGAAGATGGTACACCTATATTATTAAGAAAATAATGGAACACATATTAGGGAGTAAGAATCTGAACGACATCAAGGACGGTCTATATTTTACAAGGTCTTCGTCTTACCAAATTCAATTTCCCTGTCAAGTCTTCCCGGCCGTCTAAGGGCGGGCTCAATGCTATCAGGCCTATTAGTTGCTGCAATTACAACAACGCCATCACTCCTACTTATCCCATCCATTAAATTTAGTAATGTAGCAACCATCCTCTGAGACAATTCTTCACCTCCTTCTTTCCGTGCGGGAGCAATGGCATCCAAGTCATCAATAAACACCTTCAAGAAACAAAATTACATCAAAAGCTAACTTGGTAAGATAAGATATCAATTGCTGGGGTACAAGTTAATATCGAAAGATCTCAATAAAATCAGAAATATTATAAAGAGAATAGTACAAAACTCTAACCACAGCAGGTACAGCATTGCTAGCAGATCTGAAAACATCATCTAGAGCCTTCTCGCTTTCGCCCAAATGCTGTCTTATAATCTCAGATCCATTCACAGAGAAAAAGTTGACACCAGTATTACAGGCAAAGGACCGTGCCAAAGATGTCTTTCCTGTGCCTGGAGGTCCATGAATAAGCACTCCCTTTGTAGGTCGCAAACCAAGACTAAAAATGATCATGCCAATTTTGAACATACAAATAATTAAAAGTAAATATATATAACGTACTATATTCACAAAAGCCAAACCACATGAAATAAACCTTGCTACATCACCTTGATCTTATCAGTAGTTAAGCAAACATACTAGCAGAAACCAACGTGTTATATCAGGACAAAGTGTATAAAACAAGCAGAAAATGAGCATGACATGGAAAACTTAGATTGCCCACATAAAGTTTCTTCAACTTTCCACGCATATTTACTCGTAGATTTCGAGTAGAGCATGCAATTCGCTACATAAAGATGCCTAAAATATGTGCAGTGATGATGTAAAAGTCAGACTACTCAAATAAGTCCAATACTTACCTTGATAATGACTTTTTCGTGGACGAGGAAACAATTATGTCCCTTAAAATTGTATATTCTTTAGACAGACCACCTAACTTTGAGATTTCACTTCCCACATTTTCTCTTTCGTTGTCTTCATCAAACTGCAGACCTTGCGTTCTGTCTTGAATATCAGATGCTAAGTCCAGTGTATGATGGAGGTATACTTTAGTTTCCTGATTTATTATAAAAGCTTGATTTCTATGGGACGTGTCAGATGACCTTTTATCCGCCCTTCTGACACAGAATATACAGGTTTCCGAGAGAATGGGTATAGCGACAAAATTACCATATAGCAGGCTACAAGGGTAAAGCCACGAACTTGCACAAATCTGCAGAAGTTTTTTCGAACTTTCATTGCTCAACACCTCCCTTAGATCAATTGAACTTTCAGATGAAAACCGATGCTTAGTACTAATAACGGGGTCCTCTATGATTGATGAAGCTGGAGATTTGGGACGAGTAGAACTAAGCTTTTGCAAGTTTAATGGCGTCTTAGGGCTTGAATTCCAATTTCCGTTCTGCTCATGATAACTTTCCAGAGGAAGCTTCTCTTTACACATAAAATTATTTTTAGCTTGTAATATATTCTTGACGGGAGTCAACTCCAAACACAACTCTTTGCAGGCAAGTAACGAAAGATGGTTAGCATCATTGTTGTGCGATCCACCATTTCCACTACATTGATCACTCAGAGAAGGTCCGCTAACAGGATAAACAAAAACAGTCCTGCCCGAAACAGGACAACCAAGCCCATAGCAAAGATTCACTGAAATACGAACAGCATCCTTCAAAACCTGCAAAATTTTGAAAAAATGAAAGAGCTTTGAAACCTTTCTTCCAACTAAGAAATAAAAATCAGAACGTAAAGTTCGCTTCGAATCAGAACCATCTGACCTTTGAAGACGACAAAACGGTGGCAAGCACAAAATAGTTCCCTGGTTCATCGTCAATACTAGTCTCGCATTCAACTCCATATTCAGTTTTTATCGAGCTGAGGGGGAATTTGTGCGAAAATTTACTTTCCAGTGAAGCCAATGATACCTATAATTGAAATTCAATTTTGCTGAATTTCTAAATCAATATTACAAAGCTTAAAACGAATAAAAATTTGTAGGCAGTTGATTAGTTATGAGAGTTCAAAGCAGAAAAGCTTTAGTATTACCGATACAGTGGAACCAGGGCTGAGGGAAGCAGAGATCATCGAAGCTTCCGATAACCAAATCTTAGAGCCTCTGATAGACTCTGATGCAACATCAGCTACTCTTCCGATGACGGAAGATTTTCCGAGAAGACAAGGAAATGCAGCTGATGCTTCCTCAATACTGCATCTAAGTTCTTCGTCGTTGATAAAATCTGTATTTCGACTCGTTGTTGAAGACGCCGGAGTTCTTGGAGACGCAAGCGGTTCTGCACTAGATAGCCGTGACGGCGTCTTTAACTGTTTTTTCTTCGAAGGCATCTATACCTTTTGCTTATCTACACTCCGGCGTAAAAGAAACAGGACTTTTCCCGGAGATTGTCGCCGGAGATATTGCGCAAATATGCAAAACCCTGAATTTCTCTAACTTAGGGTTTAATTACAGTACCCAACCTGAAGCCCTTTCTTTTGACTAAATAAGCCCAAGCCCAAATGTATAAGGAATAGTCTTATTTATTGTAGCTTAAATGTTCGATAAAACGTCCGAAAGAAAGAACTCAGCATCTTTGAGAAACATCATTACAGTTTAGTATTGTTATCCCTTGACTTTTGGTGGTTCTGATCAACTTTGTTGAATTGAATTCTTATTTAGTAGACCTCGCACTCTTTGTTCTCCAGGCAGAGTAAAAAATGTGAGTCGTTACTGTTCTAACATTCATCACAGACTTTTAGAAAGTGTATACCCAAATATCTTCACTTTTTGATTGATACACTGAGTGAAGACAAGTACTTGCACCAAAAATTCTTGAAAGTTGTTAATAAAATAGAAATACTCTCAAACTTCAGTATAAATGCAAAGATAATACGAAACTTCCCTCCAAAATAAAAGAACTGACTTTTGTCCTTGGGTTTCAGTGTATAAAATAAACAGCTTTTGCAAGAGCTTATTTAACACATTACTAAATTGCTATCACATTCATATATCTTAAATCACTATCTGTAATTAACTGGATCTTTTGTAAAATAATTGTTTTTTGACACCTGAAAAATGAATGTTGCCAAAGTGATGCTCCCAGTCAATGCCTTTGATGTCGAAGTCAAACATCTTTCTCTCTTCCATTGACATCTAGTGTATTAGACTTTTCGTATTGGTATCATCAAGTTTGTAATGACTCGTGGATTAGTAAATTGATAGCTTTTTTTGCTCAATAAAAGAAGAAGAAGACCAAGTTTGTTTTTACCGAGCTTTAAAGAACGTGTACGGCTCATATGTTCTTGCCAAGCAAATAAAATAGTATAGCTTCCTCTTTTCCTTCGTGCTCAATGTGGTATGTGATTCTTCTTTCAATTTTGTTATTATGTTGGATACAGATGGAAAGTACTAGAATACAGTAATACCACTGGATGTATAACAGACACAAAAATCTTCTCAAATATTTGTATACAGAAAGCAATAAACAAGTTACAATTATGTTTACTCAGATTTATACTGAACCACATTTAGTTCAACACTGACCCTTCCTATCCTACCCAAGGCTCACACTGCACTAAAACCTTGTAGCTGCTGTATCACTCTCCGTATCACTCACCAACCGAACACACTTCAAAAAATTGAACTCCTCTATTTTTCTTCTTAGAAAGCTCAACGTCTTTAAGCAGCCTGAGCACTACTTAAATAGTCTCAGTTCTTCTAGGGCATTCCTCCAGTCTTGAGGAAACCTCCAAAACTACTATGCACCTTATCCTTGATGCAGAGCCTTGATTCCTGCTGAGTCCTGCAGAGTCACCAGAGTTGACCTTCTGCTTTCCTCCTGTTTTGCTGTTGCAGAACACATCCGGGTAAGGTCAGCTCTTCCTTTCCTTCGCTACAGACTCCTGTCTTTCCATTTTGGTGCAAATCCTCTGCTGCACACAAGTCTTTTGGTCCAGCGAATCACAAGACCCCACCTCAGCACTACCTTTTGAAGAGGCTTAGCCACGTCAGCTTCTTCATTAGTTCACGTGATCTTTCATTCTCCCCCTTTGTATATGAATGTGTCAATTCAAGCTCCCTAAAAACAAATATTGAAACAGCTGACCAGACACATAGTACATAGAACACAAATATGGATCCAAACATGATTCATGATAATATTAAGTTCCACAAACAACCAACTCCCGAGTTTCAACAGCTAACAAGTTCCGAAAGTACAGACATATGAACAAAAACTAGATAGTCTAATAGCTAACAACAAAAGTCATAATAGCATAACATCTCAAAATGCATCAGATAGATCATCAGAGTCAGCTGCTTCTTCTCCCGGTCCTCAGTTTCCCCCTGCTTAAGTGCACAATCAGACACAAACATGGTTAGAAGTAATGAACTGATAGAATCACAGAGGGATAAGGAACACAAACCTGCGAGCTTCTTCTGAACTGCTTGCAGTTGGCAAGTGATCTTGTCCAACTCAGCTTTCAGAGAGGCTGTAGAGATCCCTGAGGGACCACCTAGGTGTTTCAGATCCACAGCAAAGTGAAGCGGTGATACTGGTTCTTCATCTTCTTTGAATTGAGCAGGCTGGAGTTGGTACTGAAGAGCTTGACTGATCAGACTCGGAAATATGAGATGGTTAGTGGACTTCTCTGAAAAATTTTCAAGAGTGAAGATCTGATCAACCACAATCTGACCAAAGTCCACATGTTGTCCATGAGCCACGCGGTACATAAGTTGGGCACGCTCAGTGCTGATATGAGCCTTGTTTGCTGTAGGCAGCCAGTTGTGACAGCAAAGCCTATTCAGAAGCGCCATAGTTGGTGTCAGGTTTTTTGGTGTGATTTTTGCTAGATCAATGAAGCTCCCACCTATGAGAAGAATTGCAACATCCTGAACATTTGGCGAATCATCTTCTTGTTTTGATGAGGCTATCCCGGTAGTAAGACCAAGCATCCTGTTGAGTAGATGTGGAGTGAACTCATACATGTGTCCTCGAACATACACCATAGTGGTCCCATCTGGTCTAATCTCTTTGTCCTGTAGGTTACGTAGAACTCCCTGATCAGCCTGGGAATGTAAGACCCAACCTCTGTAACCGTGTTGAGCACTCCAGCTCTATCAACAATGCGCTGAACTGGAAGAGTTCTGGGGTCCTTGAGATTTAGGAGTGTATGTTCAGTGAATGATCGTCTCAACAGACCCTTGTAGCGTGAAGCACCAGTAGTGGCAAAGCGGTTGTTGTGAGGGCGAGTAGATGGTCGGTAGTACTGAGGATCTAAGGTGCGATGCTTGGCGAGTTTGTCATGATTCATATGCAGCGAGAGGCAAAATGTTTTGGTTGATCTTCAGTTGCATCAGTAGACTTCTCAGATTCTCCTGTTGCTGACCCAGTTGCTTCTTTTACTTCCTCAGAGACAGAGTCAGATGCTTGCTGAGAGGACTCTTCAAGATCTTTCTCCAAGTTATTTCGAGATGATTCTTCTGGAGCTTTCTAAAATGGAACCACAACGGAAGTGTTCACCTGATTAGCAGACAGAGGCGGAGATGTGAGGACAATCTTCTCTGTGTCAGCGACTGGAGTATCTTCTGATGGTTTACAGGTTTTGGGTAGTAGTGTGTCCTTCACGGACTGACTGAAGCTAGAGCTGGTCAGCTCAGACCGACCATCCACCGTCTGATCAGGAAGAATTGAAGCAGAGACACTAGTGGTTGGATGGTTTTCAGATATGACCTCCGGATCTTCAGATTTGGCGCCATCTTCGTAAGAATCATTAGCCAAGACTTCAGCCATGGAAGCTGAAGCGTCGAGGGTCGAGCTTTGGCGGCTGGTGGTTTTGCGAAGAGAGATGTAGCGACTGCGATCACCTTCTACCATGCGACGCTTGTGGGATTTCTAAGATGGCTTTGGTGGTGGTTTTGGCAGAGATGGCAGTCTTGACGAAACTAATGGCTGGGTCGACGGTGTTGCTTGAGTGTCAGCCGCCAGATTTGTTTGGTTGAACTTTTGGATGGTCTCGAGCAGCAACGCTTGTAGCGCCGGAGGGACTTGATCGAGAGAGAGTTTGTCCGCCATGATCCGAAAAGCTTCACCGGAGATAAGGAAATGAGAGGCGCAAGAGGGAGAAAGAGATTTTACAGATTCGGTGAAAATCGACAAGTGAGGGTAACTTCCTTTTTTAGGGTTTTTAATCCTTGATGAAATGGCACTAATGCCCTCACTGTTGTCTGCTGTACTTCCTTAACAGAGAGCACTAGATTGTTCCTCTTGAATTATGTCAGTTTATACAGAGCTCACAAGCGATTATCTATCACACAGCTCAAAATCAAACAATCTTAACAATTCACACAAATGACAATTTTCATCAATATTAACACCAATAATTTAGATTTGATGAGGGACCCATGAGAGACAACACATGTACAGAGAGAAAAAGCACAATATTAAGTAAAGTTAGAGCCTTATTTTCATGTTTCACTCAAAAGACACTAAGCACCTACGACATGTGTATACTTGTCATCTTAGCTATGTGTAGTGACTTAGTACTGTAGTGCACTTGTGAAGGTTTGATAGAAAATACATCAACTCATCAGCCTAGCAAGGTAGCTGTTTCTTAATTTTGAGTAGCTTTCATGCTTGCTGATCCACACAGAGTAGTCTACACATCCCCATACATACCTGATGATCAGACACAGAGTTATATTTATACAACTTAGTCCCTATCTTGTATGCTACCCTTGGTACAGCCTTTGCAGAACCCTTAAACTCTCTCCCCCTTTGTTGTTTTTTCTTTTTTTATTATAGATATGTACACTCGAAGATCTACCCATACAAACTTTTTTGTTTTTTTTGTTTTTTTGTTTTATATTTATATAAAATGTATCAAGGAACCCAAACACCTCCCTTAGCCCAAAATACCTCTGTATAATGATCTGAAGATCTGTATGAAGAACAACTCTTTCTTTGTGCTGAATTGCCAATAAGAGATTTTGTGTTGTAGAGATTGTGTCCAAGGCAAATGAAAAACAACAAGTACAACTACTATGGTCAACTGCACAAACACACATTGTTAGAGACAAAATATTTTAATGTTCACAGATATCAAGTGCCTTTTGCAAATTCGAGAATGTGTTCAGATCAATTGGTTTTGTGAATATATCAGCTAGTTGATTCTCTGATGCAACATGAGTGATCTCTACAAGTTTCTCCTCAACTAATTCACGAATGAAGTGATGTCTAATGTCAATATGCTTAATCATAGAATGTTGCACATGATTTTCTGAAATATTTATGGCACTCATGTTATCACAATGAACAAGAATTGTGTTAGTGGTTAACCCATAATCCACAAGCATTTGTTTCATCCACATGAGTTGAGCACAACAACTACCTAATGCAATATATTCAGCTTCTACAGTAGACAGAGTAACGAAAACCTGTTTCTTACTGTGCTAAGACACAAGATTGTTCCCAAGAAAGAAACATCATGCTGATGTGCTCCTTCTGTCATCAATGCTCCTTGCCCAATCAGCATCGTAGAAGCCTGCCAGGTTCTGGTTTGATTGCTTTGTATAGAACAAACCATGATCTGCTGTACCTCTAAAATATTTGATGATCCGTTTAACAGCAGCAAGATGGGACTATTTTGGTTTTGCCTGGTACCGAGCATAAATACCCACATAGAGACACAGATCTGGTTGACTCGCTATGAGGTACAGAAGACTACCTATCATTGCTATATAGAGTTTCTCATCTACCGCTTTTCCTTCTTCATCTTGTGATAGTTTACTAGTAGTACTCATGAGAGTCTTTGCTGTTTTACTTGTCTGCATATCAAACCTCTTGATAAGGTTCTTGGCATTGGTATTCTATGATACAAAGATCCCCTCATCAGACTGTTGAACCTGTAACCCCAGAAAGTAGCTCAGTTCACCTACCATACTCATTTCAAATTTCTTTGTCATCAGATGAACAAACCAATCAATGTTTTTCTTGTTTGTGCTTCCAAACACAAGATCATCTACATACACCTGTACTACTAGAATGCTGCTACTGTCTTTCTGAATGAACAAAGTCTTGTCCACTGATCCTCTGTTGAACCAAAGATTAATCAGAAACTGTGTGAGTCTTTCATACCAAGCTCTTGGCGCCTGTTTTAAACCATAAAGAGTTTTCCTGAGTTTGTAAACATGCTCTGGATATTTAGGATCTTCAAACCCTTCTGGTTGTAACACATATACCTCCTCCTGTAACAGCCCATTGAGGAAGACATTCTTGACGTCCATCTAATACAGTCTGAAATTCAGTACACATGCAACAACCAGCAGGTAATAAGATGGATTCTAGGCGGGCTACTGGGGAAAATGTCTCATCGAAGTCTATTCCTTCTACTTGTGAGTAGCCTTGTGCCACCAGTCTGGCTTTGTTCCTTGTCACATTTCCATCACCATCTATTTTGTTTTTGAATATCCATTTGGTTCCCACAACATTGGCACCTGTGGGCTTTATCACTAGATCCCATACATTGTTTTTGTTGAACTGTTTGAGCTCTTCCTAACACGCTCTTAGCCAATATTCATCAGTTAATGTAGTACTGATGTTGCTTGGTTCTATCTCGGAGAGGAAACAAGAGTACTGAATCATTTCCCTGAAGTCAATCTGCTTGCCACAAGTGACCCTCTGATTCATGTTTCCAATAACAATCTCCTTCTGAGAGATTCTTGTGCACCTTAAGTTCCTCTATAGTGTCTTTGTCTGCACTGACAACATTCTGAATAGCACTTGCTTCCGATTTACTCACATCTCCCAGATCCCAACCAGTACATTCTTCTGTTGAATTATCCATGTTAATGGACACCTTCACAGACTCATGAGCTTCATTAAACACAACATTGATTATCTCCATAAACATTTTTGATTGTTTGTTGTACACTTTGTATGCCATGTTGTTTGATGCATATCCCAGAAAGATCCCTTCATCACATCTTGATTCAAATTTTCCAAGCTGATCTTTGTCATTCAGTATATACCAAGCGCAGCCAAACACTCTAAAGTAACTGAGATTAGGAGTCTTCCCTTTCCATATTTCATAAGGGGTCATATTGGTACCCGACCTCACATATACTCTGTTTACAACATAGCATGTCGTGCTGACTGCTTCAGCTCAAAACCTCGTTGGTATGTTGTTACCATGAAGCATAGCTCGTGCCATCTCCTGAAGAGTGCGATTCTTCCTCTAAACAACACCATTTTGTTATGGTGTTCTTGGAGCTTAGTATTCCCTATTTCTGACAAAACTTATCAAAGCTCTCATTCTGAAACTCTCTGCCATGATCGCTTCTGATTTGTACAATGCTTCCCTTTTCTGTTTTCAACTACAGAGCAAGTATCTTGAAACTGTCGAGTGCATCAGATTTGTCTCTCAAAAACCTGACCCACGTGAACCTTGAGAAGTCATCCACCATGACAAAGATATACCATTTTCCATTGAGACTCTCAATCTGAACTGGTCCCATGAGATCCATGTCTATCAAATCAAGGATCTTCTTAAATGTTATTCCAGCCACTTTCTTGTGTTGTACCTTTATTTGTTTACCTCTGTTACATCCTTTGCAGACACCTATGTCCTTGTCCTTGATATGCGGGATTCCTCTCAGAACCTATGCATTTACCAACCTTAACAGACTCTGAACATTCATATGCCCCATCTTCTTGTGCCACAATTCCAATTTTGATACCACTCCAGAGTGGCATGTCTCTGATTTATCCCACTTGTAGCAGTTGTTCCTTGTGCGACACCATGTCAGCACAATACTACCATTTGCATACACTGCTTTGCAGCTTGTCTTGTTGAAGGTTACATCCAAATCACTGTCACACAGCTGGCTGATACTGATCAGGTTGGCAGTTAGACAATCTATATAGTATACATTGGTCAGTTCAGGGTTCTCTGAGCCATGAGTGTCTCCTTTTCCCTTTACTCTTCCCTTACTTCCTCCTCCAAAGGTAACTTTAGGTCCTATGGCTTTTGTAAAATTTGACAGAGATGATTGGCAGTCTGTCATGTGTTTTGAACAGCTGCTGTCAAAGTACCAAGAATCATATTCATGGCCTTCTGAGGAGGTGTATGCTACAAGTCCTTGTAGTACAGATTCTTCACCGTGGGATTCCTCAATACTGTATCCATAACTCAGAATTTTCAGCATTTCAAATTTTTTGAAATACCTTAGATCACGTTCTTCGACTATCTCTCCATACAAGTCTAACTTAGCTATCCAAAAACTCCTGTAGTGAGCAGGCTCAATGTGATATTTCTTCAGCTCCCACACAGTGCAAAGTCTCTGTTTCATCTTGTAGCAGTTTCTCCGACTATGGCCTACTTGATTACAGTAGTGGCAACTGTATGCCCCAAATAGTAACCTTCTCCTTGATGCCAGTGCTGGTGAGATATGAACCCTTGTTGGTACTATGGTCTGTCCTCTTGATCCTGGGTAACCCTGCAAGAGTTGAATACTCCCTCTGTTCATAGTGTTGCTTCCACCACTCTTAACAAACTTCACAGTCTTCAACGAACTCTCAGCTTTCTCACAGCTACCTTGGTATCCCAAACCAAGGCGGTGCTTTCCAGATGTTCCTACTCCTAGAATCTCATCAAGATTCTTTGTTCCATTATTCAACATCCTGATCTGTTTTTCTCTATCCCTCAGCTGATTCTGCAGAAGAGTTGTTTTTTCCTTCTCCTGTGCACACTTGATTTGCCATACATGAACAGAGTCTTCATTAGTATAAAAAGGATCAAG
This sequence comes from Lepidium aucheri, assembly GCA_900406435.1. Lineage (NCBI taxonomy): Eukaryota > Viridiplantae > Streptophyta > Magnoliopsida > Brassicales > Brassicaceae > Lepidium > Lepidium aucheri. The sequence goes on from OVBA01003870.1 coordinate 23,133, forward strand.
GGTTAAGTTACTTTTTAATTTGTCGCTTTCCACAGATTCAAGCGCATTAACCCGAGCTTCTAGAGCATGTTTTTATATTGTGAGTGCTAGTTTTTCTTCACTAACTTTGATCTAGTTGTCATACAGTTCACAGTAATGTTCCTTGGTGTACAGTTCCCCGTCTTCATCAGAGTCACTATCACTGTCTTTTGCAGCAAATGCAACATAGTTGTAAAGGTCTGTGTCATCATCATCTTCATCTTCAGACTCATTTTCACTCAAGCTACCCACCAAGGCTTTGTTCTTTCGTTTGCTGGGACATTCCATCCTTGTATGTCCTATTCCCTTAAACTTGAAACACTTCAGTTCCTTACGCTTCGCCAAAGGACACTCGGATTTGAAGTGTCTTGTACCTCCACATTCATGACAGACCAGATCATGCTTCCCACTAGTCTTTTCTCCTTCCAATCGATGAGAAGCATTCTTGTCTCCATCAATGCGGTTCCATCGCTCTGTTCCTCTGTGTTGGTTTCTTTCAACCCGCCTCAGGGCTTTACAGAAGTTCCTTGCCAGTAGACTCATTTCCTCCTTTACTTGTGTCAGTCCATCAGTTTTTGCAATAGCAACAAAGGCAACTCCTTTCCCTGTCTTCTGTTTGTCTTCAACAATTTGCATTTCTTCTAATTTCAGCATACCAACCAGATCTTCAAACTTCATGGTGTCTGAGTTTCCCACAACCCCCATCACTGCTTTGTGAGCTGCAAACTTTGGGGGTAGAAAGCGCAATAGTTTTTTCCCAAGTTTCTGTTCCTTGTACGTTTTTCCTAGCACAGATGCTTCATTTGATGAACTTAGTTTGGAACTGAACTGAACTATTGTTTCATCTTTTCCCATCTTCAGATTCTCAAACGTTGATGCAAGTTGATCCAGTCTGGTTTGCTTAACAAACGTGTTCCCTTCATGTGACTTCTGAAGTATATCCTAGGCTTCTTTAGCTGATTTGCATCTTTGTAAGAGCTTGAACTCGTTCTCATTTACACCAAAAAAGATAGCATTCATTGCCCTAGCATTGTACTTGGAAAGTGTCTTGTCTGTAACAGTCCATTTGTGCTTAGGTTTCAGTATCTTTTTGCCAGCTTCTATTGTCACAAACGGTGGTTCCAATCCTTCTTCCACAGCTGTCCAAGCATCCTTTCCTTGACCTCTGATGAGCTGTGTCATCCTGACCTTCCAGTACCCGTAACCTTTGTCATCCAGAATCAATGGTTTCTGAACAACCATAACATCTGTTGGATTCTCCATTCTTTCCTCAAGATCTTCAACCTGTTCGAGTTAGACAACTCCTGCCGGTTGAGTAGCTTTGATACCAAATGAAAGTACTAGAATAGAGCAATACCACTAGATATGTAACAGACAGAGAAATCTTCTTAAACCTTTGTATATAGAAAACAATAAACAAGTTATAGTTATGTTTACTCAGATTTACACCGAACCACACTTGGTTCAACACTGACCCTTCCTATCCTACCCAAGGCTCACACAGCACTACAACCTTGTAGTTGCTGTATCACTCTCTGTATCACTCACCAACCGAACACACTTCAAAAACTTAAACTCTCTATTTTTCTTCTTAGAAAGCTTAACGTCTCTAAGCAGCCTGAGCACTACTTAAATAGTCTCAGTTCTTCTAGGGCATTCCTCCAGTCTTGAGGACACCTCCAAAAATACTCTGCACCTTATCCTTGATGCAGAGCCTTGATTCCTACTGAGTCCTGCAGAGTCACCAGAGTTGACCTTCTGCTTCCCACCTGTTTCGCTGCTGCAGAACACATCCAGGTAAGGTCAGCTCTTGCTTTCCTTCGCTACAGACTCCTGCCTTTCCATTTTGGTGCAAGTCCTCTGCTACACACAAACCTTTTGGTCCAGCGAATCATAAGATGCCACCTCAGCACTACCTATTGAAGAGGCTTAGCCACGTCAGCTTCTTCATCAGTTCACGTGATCTTTCACAGATGATGTGAAAGTTTCTAAGGAATTGTGGCATTTCACACGCTCTATATCTATCGTTGTTTCTGTCAATGGTGAAACAACACATGATGTTCTAGTGAAGTGATGAGTGTGATTTTTAACGGTTTTAGAGCTCTATTTTAGGTTGTTTTGCATTCGATTAGATAGGTTTTCCATGCATTCCGGTCTATTTAGGTTAGTTTTGCACTTTTTGCACTTGCATTTGGAGTTTTCGAGTTTTTCTAGGAAAGGGAGCAAAAAGGAGCTTAAAATGGAACTAAAGCTATTGGAACCAGCTGCTAAGGAAAAGGAGTTGCTCAGACTCAGATCGCTGCCTCGTGGTTCGCAGGGCGAGGATCGCTCAGATCGCTGACGGAAGGAAACCTAAGTCACCAGCCTCAGTCTATCTACCGCGAGGGAGAAACAACTTATCACACTCGGATCATTCCACTCGGCTTTAGTCTGCGAGGACAGAGTAAAGACCACTCCTCGGTGTCCAAACTCGCCAAGTGATAGTGAGGAGAAGATTTCTAGTTGACCGACTTAGGTCGGTTTGATCATTAGGGTTATGCAAATAACCCTATAAATACCCTTTAATCATCATTTTATAGATTATCTGATGTTTTAGCAAAAGAAACTTCTCTAATTTTCGTTGTAGCTTTTATTATTGCNCGTTGTAGCTTTTATTATTGCCGCTTAAGGTACTTTGTTGAATCCTTTTATGCTTTAATGAATTAAGTTTGC
>OVBA01003871.1:0-25862 GCA_900406435.1 Lepidium aucheri
TATTCTCGGCTTGAACATGAATAAAGATAAACCAACTCTCGTTGAATCTACTCCTCTACTAATAATCTAAAGATAACTCTCTTTGGTTTCATATTACAATAGGCCTTATCGTTTAGGTTCAATTACCCACAACCCAACCTAGCATCAACTCTCGTTGGTAGTGAAGGAATTGCTCTTCTAATCTAGTTCTGGTTCTTAACAANTAAAATCATTGACTAGGTGATCAAGCTAATATATGCATTAAACTCAAGTATTAGAAGGAGATCTTCTATTAATCAATCCTATTTGTTCCCTAACAGTTGATTCTAAAACCCTAGAATCCCTAAATCTGACCTAAGATTTACTCAGACATAGAACAATGAACCAAGCAAATCATGATGAACTGAAACTGAAATTGCATTAAGAAATAGAAATAGGATTCAGAAATCCTTCTCAAGTGTGAAGAGATCTTCTTCCTAGCTTACAAACTCTTAAACCTCTGTAAAAATAGTTCTTCAAAAGCTTAAAGACGACTTCCTAAAATAAAATAGGAAAAGAGTATATATAGGTTTCTTCGAAGGGCATTGATCGATCGATCTTTGTGTTGATCGATCGATCTTTGTGTTGATCGATCGATCTTTGGAAATTGAGTCGATCTCTCAGAAGCCAAGTCGTTCTTCAGATCGTGCGCATATTCCTCGTTAAAGCACTGATCGATCAATCCTTGTGTTGACCAATCGATCCTTCCTCTCGTGGAGAATACCAGAAAATGCTTCAAACTTCTCCAAAGTTCACCATTAAGCATGATTCCAACTCTGAACGTTTTTAACCTGAAATCTCAATAAAACACAGAAAAATTCCCCAAATATAACCGTAATAATGAGCTCAAAACCGACAAAATATGAGGAACATCAATAGTCTAAGGAGAGGAGTTTCTTAATTCTTCTACCGGCTTTGGGTTTTCACATTACATGGTGGTGCTAGCTTTTTCTTAATTCATAAGACCTTTTTTTCTAACTTCAATTTTCTGCACTTAGAACCTTTTTCTTTTTCACTTCCCAAAACCTTTAGTAGACTTTGTACACTTTCTGCCCTTTCTCTCCTTAAATCTTTCACTTAGACTTTCTCATTCTTTTCTTTTCATACCTTCTTTTCATGCTTAAACACAAGCATTCCCATTACAAAATTGAAACCAACAATGTAGTCCTGGTCTGATCTAAAAATTGTGGACCAGAAACTACATAAAGCCATGGTTTTTTCGGTTCTCACCTAACACCTTATACTAAGCTAGACCAAAAATAGGTCTCACAATCACACACAATCAACACATGGTTTGAAATAAGGCAATGTTGAGGTAGGGACTCTACTTGGACTAACAAGATAGAAGCATGAGAGAAAAAGATAATTCATGTATTCTATTTATCCACAAACTCTATATTGATGCAGAAAATGATAATTAACAATCAGATTATAGTTACCACTTAGTAAGGATAGACGGAAAATCACAGCAGTTTCAATCAAGGCATGAGATTCATTCACAAAATTCCTAGCATGGTTTGGCTTTCACTTTCAAAACAAGAATGAATGTAGCAAACAACTATCAACGAGGGCAATGATTTTAGCATACCAAATCAATAGTATAAATGGCAAACATCCTCATAATTCTCAATGCATGAACTAGACTCAATCCTATGTGCAACTAAATGAACACTCAATTTTTTGTGAATTTTTTTGAAAATTTTCAAATTACTTTTGTTCTTTTTATGCCTTATATGAATGCATGATCAAAATATACTGAAAATAAAAATTCTTTTTGAATTTTTATAAAACTTATATGAATACATTATCTATGGTAAGAATCAAAAATAAGAACAAAGAAAACATGATCAAATGTCTTCTAGAACCCTTCCCCAAACTTAAATTACACAGTCCCTTGTATGGATAAAAATCCGAAGGAGAATTCTTGACAAGTAGCAAGCAAAAATGATAAAAAGTGCAATGGTATATACAATGGAAGTGATGGAGTTGGTACCTCAGCGGAACAATGACTACCCTGCTGGATCCATATCCATGCTGTCATTGTGGGGTTTTTTTGTTGTTTTGTTGTTGTTGTTCTTGTGGGAGAGTGGAGGACTGATATGAACCCAGTTGATATGATCCCCGCAAATCCAAGAAGTTAAATGCGGTATGTTGTGTGAAATATTGGGATTGCACTTTTGTGTCTACAACCTGTGGTTCAACACTTGAACTTCTCCGCCTTTGGGTTCGGTCGGATGATGATCTTCGAGCCAATAGATCAACATGTGTCTCGAGTTGTAGCTCAGCAGACCTTTCAGTAGTGTAATAGTAGTCTGCGCCACTAGACTCAATAGTGTGCTTGAGATGAAAGGTTAAGTTCAAGTCAAAGTGCAAGGATTGTGGAGTCGTCTCCTATTGCAGAGGTTGAGGTATCGGCTTATGGACATGTGCTAATGCTCTGCGTGGTTGCTCTGAGGTGGAGTGTCGTCTTGTTTGTCAGGAGGTTAAGACAAATCGTCTGAGAGGTGGTGGAGTCAGTCCTCTGAAGTTCAAAGGGGCTAAATTATGTCCTGCCAAGAGCGAGAGCTAACTGTGAAGTCCTTGAACTAAGTTGTTGCTTAGTGATCCATTTACATAATCTTTGCACTAGACGAATACATTCGTGAGCAACTTTTACTCCCTTAGCCATCTGTAGATCCACATACTTGTCGAAGTAAAAGAACTCTAGCGCTCCATGGTCCATCTCAGTGGGATCAGGCTCCTGCACTGGTCGGTTTGGTTGAACTCAAGCTCCATAGATGAGCTCTAATGGAGACAGGAATGCCATGTTAACCTCGAGTTCTAGCGCTGTGTACTCTGGATTCAGAAGTAGTATCCTTGAATCAGATGTTGGGACTGGTGGTCTAAACTTATACATCTAGACTCATCTTCCCGGCGCTCCTTTCAAGATGTTGTGATGCAAGAGGTACGTGATGTCGAGCCATTCTGGAGGGATTGGCTTTGATTTTACTGTCACGCTACACGCTTCCAATATTCTTATCAATATCCTGCCAACACAAATGGTCGCCCTTGGCTTATCCTGTGACAGCCTAGCCCACGTCTTGTAAATAACCAATTGCTTCATCAATACCTTCGTGAACCTATTATTGTTGGTATATTATGCGAACCTCATCCCCTAGTTAGTACTCTTGAGGATATTCTTTAGTACCTCATCAATCATTTTGAGCTCGAGTCGCCTTACATTTCCTGATTCATGTCTAGCAAAGCAGGTACACGCAATCACCTTGTGAAAATACCTGATTCCAGGGTTCCTGATCTTTGTATATTTGCTCTGGGAAGGATACAAATTTTTGACTGCTACTTATTATCTGCAATAGGTCTGAAAAAGTATCTAAAAATATCAAATTTATGATTATACGTTTGAGGATCAGCTATCATCTAGCTTGAAGTAGGTGCCATGTCCGTCTAATGGATGGAGGTCAAAGAGCTGCTCAAATTCTGATGCCGAGAAGAAGTAACTGATGCCATTGACTATAAAGTTAAGCGTTCCAAATCCATCTCTTCGCTGCAACCTTTCTTCTCTGGCAGAATACATCTGCAGCTCAACTCAGGTGAGGTACTATATGATTTCTACCTTGTAAGTGTTGCGTGCGTTGGATACTAATTGTGTTAACCCACAACTCTACAACATTCGATCCACATCCTTGGCGATGCTAAGCTTCACCATTGTCTCTCTACGAATCTATCTCGTTCCAGACACTTTCATTTGTCTAAAATCTTTCAACGCTTCTTTGCAACTACCAATCGTATCGTCATTCTCATCCGAGACTAAGGGGAAGATGTTAGTAGCTCAAACGAGATTTATGATTGGGAAGAAAAGAGCATGCCAAAGACACCTTGATGAACCTAACTGGCATAAAGCAAAAACTAACTCCAGCCTAATCAACACCTTAGACATTCTCTTTAGCTAAGAATGCAAATCTATGAAATAGTTAAATTAAACAGTTCATTACACCTTTCTGTAATGATCTCTTTTTCTGTAACTGGCCAAGCAATGTGCACAAGGCATCACTCATGAACGGACTGAACTTTAGTATAGTGCTAAAGGTGAGAACCAATAGGCGCATACAAATCAATGATCTTATCTACCCGGCACCCAAAATGAGTCTCATCCTAGCCAATCTAACCCAGAAAATGATCCTACTATACCCAATCATTTGGTTATTTTTTTCTTTCTTCCCATATAGAATCATCAGCTTTAGATTTCCATTTTGTCGTCTCTCACCTAACACCTTATACGAAGTTTAGACCAAAAATAGGTCTTACATTCACACACAAGCAATTCATGGTTTGAAATAAGTCAAGATGTGGCAAGGTGGGGATTCTACTTGGATAACAAGGTAGCAGCGTAATGGAAAAAGATAATCCAAGTATTATGTTCTATCCAAAGCTCTAGATTGATGCAAAGACAGGATAATTAGCATTCAGTTTTATGGTTATCACTTAGTGAGGACATGCGTCAAATCAAAACATGTTCAATCATGGCGTGAGACTTATGCTAAACATTCCTAGCATGGTTCAGTCTTAACTTTCTGACAAACATGGAATGCAACAAGGAACTTAGAAACTAGGGCCTTGAATCTAGCAAGTCAATTAGCAAGTTTAAGCGGCTATAATCCTCATAATTTCCTATGCATCTAGACTTGATCCTACATAGTATGCGGCTACGTGACACTACATGATAAAGAAAAAAATATCTTTTTTTATGCAATGCATGGTAAAGATGTTAAATAAAAAATAAGAACACAGAAAACAAAGTTAGTATCCTCTAGAACCCTCCCCCAAAATTGAATCACACAGTCCCTTGTGTGTATAAAAGCATGAAGGAGAATTCCAGATTAACATACAATAAACAAACATGCAATAAAATATAAAAAGAGTGGGGAACAGGTACCTTCGTCTAACACCTCCCGAACAAGGCCCACCCAGCTGTATCTATATCCATGATGTTGTCATGAGGCTGAGGCTCCTATGGGTAGTGGAAGAAGCTCAATGTTCCCTCCAGCGGGTCCAAGAAATTCACTGTCGGTTATGCCAAAACGTCCTATCATTGGACCTATGTACCGACGAGTTGCGGCTCATTGCTTGTACTTATTCTTTTATGGGTCAGGGTTGACAATCTCTTGCACAATGGTAGCTCTGCACTTGCCTCTTGTGATTCTTAAGTGCCTGCAAGAGCATAATTATATATAGAGCATGCCTAAAATAATCTTGAGTCGAGTCCAAGTAAAAGTTTGGATGGATATTGAGGGAGCATTTCTGGCTGCTAGAAATGTGGTGTTGTCTCCTGCTGCCAATTTGGAGCATTGGTCTATGGGTGTGTGCTGATGTCCTGCGGGGTTGTTTTAAGGTTGAGCGCTATCTGGATTGTCGCCAGGTGGAGGCTGAACGTCTGAGTGGTGGTGGGGTTGGTTCTCTGAGGTCCAGGGGAGTCAAACACTTCTCTCTGTGAGATCTAGAGCCAAATTTACGCGAGTTGAATTAATTTATGAGGTTGGTGATTTGCTTGCCATTCCATCTACACAATTTCTGCAAAAAGACCAATACGCTTGTGATCAGCTTCTAGACCCTTTGACATCTTTGGTTCTTGGTACTTGTCAAAATAATAACACGCTGGCTCCCCAAGGTCCTCTTCAACAGGTTCAGCTTCCTGTGTCGGTCTGTTTCTTCGAGCCCGAGCTCCACTGAGATACTCTTCTGGAGGTAAGAATGCAATGTTCATCTCGAGTGCAAGTGCGGTATACTCCGTGTTTGGAAGCAGAATCATGGAATCAGCTGCTTCAGTTGTCAGTTTGAACCTATACAACCAAACTCTGGATATTCTGGAATGATTGGCTTTCACTTCACAGTCATGCTACATGCTTCCAAAATTCTCATAACTATCCTGCCAACACATATGGTCGCTTTTTAATTGTCTTGGCACACCCGAGCCCACATTTTGTAGCTCACTAATTGCTTTATATGAACCTTAGCAAACCCATTGTTGTTTGTATTCCCCACAAACTCCATTCTATATTCGGCACTATTGAGTAAACTCTTCAACCCCTCATTGATCTTCTCGAGCTCAGGTCACCTAACATTACCTGATTCAATTCTGGCAAAACAAGGGACACAATCACCTTGTAGAAGTACCGGATTGTAGGATTCCTGATCTTCGAGCATTTACTCTGTGAATGATTATACGTCGCAGGACCTGCAATCAACTGCCACAGAAATTTGAGTTCCTCTCGCTCGAAGTAGGTGTCATGTCCGTCTGATGGGTGAAGAGCATAAAGCTGCTCGAATTCTAACGCTGAGAAATAGTAGATGACACTATTAATTACCAAGTTAAGCGTCCCTAATCCATCTCTTCGCTGCAACCTTTCACCTTTGGCAGAGTATGATTACTACTCAACTGAAGCGAGAAATTGTGTAGTTTCCGCCATGTACGTGTTGCATGGGTGAGAGACAAACTGCATTAACCCATAATTCTCAAGCATCAGATCCACATCCTTGGCGATGCCAAGCTTCACCATTGTTTCCTTGTGGAAACTACATTAACCCACTCTTTTAGATATCCACAGGGAAACGATGGTGAAGCTTGGCATCGCCAAGGATGTGGATCAAATGCTTGTGGGTTAATGCAGTTTGCCTCTCACCCACGCAACACATACAGGGCGGAAACCATACAATTTCTCGCTTTAGTTGAGGTGCAAACGTACTCCACCAGAGAAGAAAGGTTGCAACAAAAAGATGGATTTGGGGCGCTTAACTTTGTAGTTAATAGCCTCAGCTGCTCTTTCTCAGTATTAGAATTCTAGCAGCTTTTTGCTCTTCACCCATTGGACAGACATGGCACCCACTTTGAGAGAGAGGAACTCAATTTTCTGTGGCAGTTGATTGCAAGTTTTGCGACATATAATCCTTCACACAGTAAATGCTCGAAGATCAGGAATCCTGCAATCCGGTACTTCCACAAGGTGATTACGTCCACCTATTTTGCCATAATCGAATCAGGTAATGTTAGGCGACCTAAGCTCGAGATGATCAATGAGGGGTTGAAGAGTTTACTCAACAGTGGCGACTACTGAAGTTAGTTTGTAGGGAATATAATCAACAATGGGTTTGCTAAGGTGCATATAAAGCAATTGGTGAGCTACAAAACGTGGGTTCGGGTGTGCCAGGATAAGTTGAAAGCGACCATATGTGTTCGCAGGATCGTCACGAGAATTTTGGAAGCATGTAGTGTGACTATGAAGTCAAAGCCAATCATTCCGGAATATCTTGACATCACTTATCTCGTGCAACACAAGATCTTAAAGAAGGGGCCGAGTATAAGAGTTTGGTTGTATAGGTTCAAACAGACAACTGAAGCAGCTGATTCCAGGATTTTGCTTCCAAAATTGGAGTATATCGTGCTTGCACTTGAGAGGAACATTGCATTTTTACCTCAAGAGGAGTACCTCTGTGGAGCTCGGGTTCAAAGAAACAGACCGACGCGGGAAGCTGAACCCGTTAAAGAGGACCTTGGGGAGCCAAAGTGTTATTATTTTGACGATTACCAAGAACCAAAGATGTCAAAGGGAACCAACCCCACCACCACTTAGACGTTCGGCCTCCACCTCGCGGTAATCCAGATGACACTTGATATCAGAACAACCCCATAGAGCATCAGCACACGCCCATAGAACAATGATCCAAATCAAGCTGTAGAAGACAACGCCACATTTCGAGCAGCCAGAAATGCTCCCTCAATATCCAAACTTTAACCTGAACTCGACTCAAGATTTTGGACATGAGATCAAACCTAACAACTCTATGTATAATTATGCTCTTGTAGGCACTTCAGAGACGCAACCCGAGGCAAGTGTAGAGCTACCACTGTGCAAGAGATCGTCAACCCGGACCCGTAAAAGAAGAAGTACAAGCAATGAGCCGCAATTCGTCAATACAAAGGTCCAATCACATGACGTTTTGGCACAACCGACTGTAAATTTCTTGGACGTGCTGAAGGGAACATCAAGCTTCTTCCACTACCCACAAGAGCTTCAGCCTCATGACGATAGTATTGATATGGATCCAGCCAGGTGGGCCTTGTTTGGGAGGCGTTAGATGAAGGTACATGTTCCCCACTCTTTTGTATATTTCATTGCATGTTTGTTTACTGTTTTTTAATCTGGAATTCTCCTTCACACTTTCATACACACAAGGGACTATGTGATTCAAATTTGGGGGAGGGTTCTAGAGGATACTAACTTTGTTTTCTGTGTCCTTAGTTTTTATTTCACATCTTTACCATGCGTTGCATAAAAACAGTTTTTTTTATCATGTAGTGTCATGTACCACATACCATGTAAGATCGAGTCTATATGTATAGGGAAATATGAGGATTATAACTGCTTAAACTTGCTGATTGACTTGCTAGATTCAAGGCCCTAGTTTCTAAGTTCTTTGTTGCATTTCATGCTTGTCTAAAAGTTAAGACTGAACCATGCTAGGAATGTATAGCATAAGTCTCACGCCATGATTGAACATGTTTTGATTTGACGACTGTCCTCACTAAGTGATAACCATAAAACTGAATGCTAATTATCCTGTTTTTGCATCAATCTACAGCTTGTGGATAGAACATAATACTTGGATTGTCTTTTCTTTTACGATGTTACCTTGTTATCCAAGTAGAATTCTCACCTTGCCACATCTTGACTTATTTTCAAACCATGAAGTGTTTGTGTGTGAATTGGAGGATTATTTTTGGTCTGAACTTGGTATAAGGTGTAAGGTGAGAGCCGAACAAACCATGGCCTTATGTAGTTTCTGGTCCACGAATTTTAGAGCAAACTAGGATTAGGTAGTTAGCTTAGGTCTGGAATGGAAATCACTCGAGTTTAAGTAGGAAAAGGGATATGGAATGAATGGGAAAAGAATAGGTCTAAGTGAAATAGTCAAGGAAGAGAAAGGGTAGAAAATATAAGTGTATAATAATAATTTAGTGAAGATTTTGGGAATGCTACTGTGAAAGGTTCTAAGTGCAATAAAGAGAAGAAGATACAAAATGTCTGGATAAAATAAGAACAAAATTGAACCAGAGAGTTGATAACAAGATTTTACTCAGGTTTTCAAATCCTAATACACTAATGTATCGGTGGTGTCAATCTAACTTGAAATGTAGTTATCACTCAGAATGCAGCTAGCTATTCTAATCCATGCCAATCAAAGTGTGTTTTATCTAACAACCTAGATCGAACTTAAAATAAGAGTAAACAAATCAATTAGCAATAACAAAGAATTTAAAACAAAGCACTTGACAACAGTGTTAAGAGTGAATTTAACGCAAGGTAAGAAAATAGGTTCTTGAGGAGTGAGTATCACGGATCAGCGTGACTCTTAAGCTAACTAGGCGCTTGACAATACTCAATAAAGCTAATCTCTAGGCGGCGAGAACAATAATAGTGAATCCACTCTCGTGATAAACAGACTCGAGTTGACTACTAACAGACCTTATCTCTAAAGGCGTTCGATAATCTACCCGGCATGAATGATCAACCCGCTTAAAGCCAATTCACACCTCCGACATTTGATCCCTTGAGCCGAGCGAGTAAATCCCTGAAGTGGTTCAGTCAGACGCTCTATAAAACACCTATCAAATGTTATAGCATCTCAAAACAAGCTCCAGTTGATCAGAATGAAGCTAGTAATAAAAGCACCAAAATAGAAGCGATCCTAACAATTCTAACCTCAAGTAACCTAGAAACCTAAGCTTCATGCTGACCTAACTCATCCTCAAGAGCCCTAGGTGACTACTCAGAACTCATGAAATCAACGCTAAACACGAAATCAATATTAGATAACATAGATGACACACTCGAATGAAGATTGAAATAAGCGCTGAACGTGAAACTAAATTTCATAAAATTCAATCTCGAAATCAAAGAACTTCTTTATGAGATTACAAATGCTAAAGTCTGCTTGCACAAAAAAAAGTAAAAACTTTGAAAAAACCTTGATAGATCAAAAATTAAGAAAAACTAGAATTATATAGAAAACTTAGTACAACCCTAAGTAAAATTCAGCCCAGTAAGAAAAAGCCCAATCTTCAATGGATCTTGAAGCCTAGCTTGATCTAGATGCTGATCAGGTCCATGATAAGAAACCTTGCGTCCCAAGATACAATACACTCAAACTGCACCTCAAGCACAACATGCGTTTGTTAGAGTGTCAGCTTACAGTTCGAGTGCTTCACGAGTCCTGCACCACTCCAATCTAGTTCGAGCCTGAGCAGATTCGATCGGTACTTGAGCTTCGCTTGTTGTTTCCCAGCTCCAATCACACTTCGAGTCTTGCTTGCAGCTCTCTTCGATTTCGAGTCTCTTGCTAGACTCCCAACTATACTCGAGTCTAGGGTGAAGCTCGACTTCAGTAGTTGCGACCAAGCTCATCATCCGGTCTCAATGTCTCCCTAGCATCCAGAGGGCTCCAAGTATGCTCTCGGAGTACCTACAACTCTTTTTATGCAACATGTATGCAATTCTACGCAATGCATGAAATATAAATATAAAAGACACCTAAAAAGGTGCAAATGCTGTGAATACGAATATAAAGTGTGCAAAACAATACCTCTAAAACATACTAAATACATATATATCAACTCCCCCAAACTTAAATCTTGTTTGCCCTCAAGCAATACGCAAGAATCTAAAAAGGAAGAGAAGGTGCTAATCAGGGAATTCAGAGCCAAAGTCATGCTGGTTCGAAGACTAAACTAGGATGCAAACAATCAGCTATACTCAAAAACTCTAGCCATGATCATCACAAAACCGAGTGGATTGAACCTTGACTACTCATGCATTTAAATCTGCTGCTCCTTTTAACATTCATTAAGCTCAGAACTGTGAATCTAGTCTAAACATCAACATGGAGTTCGTTTGGTCGAGGGTAAGGTTTAAGAGATTACAAACCTAAGTTTTTCCAATCGTAAGTTTTTTCTAAGCCACTAAAATCACAAACGTAAGTTTTTCCAATCGAGAATCTGAGGGGTTCTATTACTTTGAACTTCTAGTAGTTTGGGGCTTAAACACTTACAGCTCTTGGTTCATTTCTTTTTTTTCAAGACTTCTTTTCTTTATTTCTCTTTATACTTAGAACCTTTCTTATTTTTTTAATTTTTTTTGCTTCCCGAAACCTTTACTAGAATCTGTTTTTATACTTTCTGCCCATTCCCTCCTTAAACTACTTCTTTTAAACCTTACTTTCTTTGACATTATTTACACACTCCCCATGCTTAGACACAAGCAACACCTCACCCAAAACCCAAATTGCCTAATCCTAGTCTGATCCAAAAGGTGTGAATCAACAACTAATTGGAGATATGCCCTTGTCGGTTCTCACCTAACACTTTATGTCAAGCTAATCCGAAAAAGACTCCTCACAATCACACAACAAACATGGCATGGTTCGAAATAAGGTGATTATTCAGCATGATGGGAAGCTATTTGGACTAACAAGATAGCAATCATGAAAGGAAAAGATAGTCCAAATATTTTGTGAAATCCACAAACTCCAAGTGATGCAAAGACTAATTCGAATTATGGTTATCACTTAGATAAAGAACAGCATCAGATCACAGCGTTTTCAATCGAAAATATGCAATACATTCCGTAAATTCCAAGCATGGTTCGGTTTTAATTTCGAGTTATAATGAATGCATCAAACAACTTAAAACGAGGGTGGTGATCCAAGCCATCAAACCAGCAGACAAACAAGGCACAAGCATCATTATTCTCAATCTCACCTAACTCAATCTAAATGCAATGCATGACAGTCTATTTTTGCAACAAAAAAAATTGTATTTTTCTATGCCTTACATGTATGCATGATCAAAACTTATATGAATGAATGAAAACAGAAAATAAGAACAAAGAAAACGTGATCAAATGTTGTCTAGAATCCTCCCTCTAACTTAAATCACACAGTCTCTTGTGTGTATAAATGTGTGAAGGAGAATTCGAAATCAACAAACAATAAACAAGCTTGCAATGGTATATACAAAAGCGTGTGGAATAGGTACCTTCGTCTAACGCCTTCCAAACAAGGCCCACCCAGTTGGATCCATATCCATGCTATCATCATGAGGCTAAGGCTCCTGTTGGTAATAGGAGAAGCTCGATGTGCCCTCTAATGCATCCAAGAAGTTCAAAGTCGGTTGTACCAAAACGTCCTATGGTTTAACCTATGTACCAAAATGTTGTGGCTTATTGCTTGAGCTTCTTCTTCTTCTTTGGGTCCTGGTGGATGATCTCTTGCGCAATAGCAGCTCTAAACTCGCCTCGAGTTGTAACTCTGAAGCGCCTGGAAGAGCATAATTGTACACAAAACTGTAAGGTTCCAATGAATGCCCAAAGTCTTTAGTCGAGTTAAGGTTGAAATATGGGTATCGAGGGAGTATCTGCTGCTGCTCGAAATGTTGTGATGTCTCCTACTACTCAATCTGAGGTATCAGTCGATGGGCGTGTGTTGATGCCCTCCGAGGTTGTTCGGATGATGAGCGCCAAATAGATTGTCGTGAGGTGGAAACAGAGCGTTTGAGAGCTGGTCGAGTTGGTTCTCTGAGGTCCAAAGGGGTTAAATGCCTTTCTCTTTGAGAGCTGGAGCTGAATTTAAGCGAGTTAAACGAGTTAGTGAGGTTGTTGATCTGCTTGGCGTTCCATTTACACAATCTCTGCAAAAGACCAATACGCTTGTGAGTAGCCTCTAACCCCTTTGACATTTTCTGTTCATGATACTCGTCAAAATAATAGCATTCTAGCTCTCCAAGGTTCTCTTCAGCGGGTTCAGCTTCTCGTGTCGGTCTGTTTTGTCGAGCTCAAGGTCTAGTGAGGCACTCTGCTGGAGGGAAGAACGCAACATTCATTTTGAGGGCAAGCGTGGTGTACTCCGTGTTTGGGAGCGAAATCCTCGAATCAGTTGTTGCACCTGTCGGCCTGGACTTGTACAACCAGACTCCTCTGCGCAGCTCCTTCTTCAAAATCTTGTGTTGCACAAGATAAGTAATGTCAAGATATTATGGAGCAATTGGTTTTGACCTCATAGTCATGCTACATGCCTCTAAAACTCTTGTGACGATCCCGCTAACACTTATTGTCGCTTTCGCCTTGTCTTGGCACAATCGCGCCCACCTCTTATAGCTCTCCAATTGCTTCATCAGTATTTTGGCGAACCCATTGTCGTTTGTGTTGCCAGTGAATTGCATACCATAGTCAACGATGTTGAGTAAGCTCTTCAACCTCTCGTCGATCATCTCGAGCTTAGGTCGCCTAACATTCTCTGCTTTGTATCTGGCAAACAAGTGCATGCAATCACTTTGTGGAAGTAGCGGATGGCAGGATTCCTGATTTTTGTGCATTTGCTCTCTGAAGAATTCTACATGTCACAACCTGAGGCGAGTGCAGAGCTGCCATTGCGCAAGAGATCGTCAACCAGGACCCAAAGAAGAAGAAGCACAAGCAATGAGCCACAAAATTTTGGTACAGAGGTTCAACCACAGGACGTTTTGGCGCAACCGACTTTGAACTTCTTGGATGCATTAGAGGGCACATCGAGCTTCTCCAACTACCAATAGGAGCCTCAGCCTCATGATGACAGCATGGATATGGATCCAGCCGAGTGGGCCTGGTTTGGAAGGCGTTAGACGAAGGTACCTATTCCACACTCTTTTGTATATACCATTGCATGCTTGTTTATTGTTTGTTGATCTCGAACTCTCATTCACACTTTATACACACAAGAGACTGTATGATTTAAGTTTGGGGGAGGATTCTAGACAATATTTGATCATGTTTTCTTTTTTCTTATTTTCTGCTTTCATTCATTCATATAAGTTTTGATCATGAATACGTGTAAGGCATAGAAAAACACAAATTTCTTTTTTTGCAAAAATAGACTGTCATGCATTGCATTTAGATCGAGTTTAGGTTGCATTGAGAATAATGATGCTTGTGCCTTGTTTGTCTGCTGGTTTTATGGCTAGGATCACTACCCTCACTTTAATTTGTTTGATGCATTCATTCTAGCTTGAAATTAAGACTGAACCATGCTTGGAATTTACGGAATGTAGTGCATATTTTCGATTGAAAATGTTGTGATTTGATGATGTTCTTTATCTAAGTGACAACCATAATTTGAATTAGCAATTATCTAGTCTTTGCATCACTTGGAGTTTGTGGATTTCACAAAATATTTGGACTATCTTTTCTCTTGATGATTGCTATCTTGTTAGTCCAAATAGCTTCCCACCATGCTGAATAATCACCTTATTTTGAGCTTTGTCATGTTTGTTGTGTGATTGTGAGGACTCTTTTTCGAATTAGCTTGACATAAAGTGTTAAGTGAGAACCGACAAGGGCATATCTCCATGAAGTTTTTGATTCACGCCTTTTGGATCAAACTAGGTCTAGACAATTCGGGTTTTGAGTGAGGTGTTGCTTGTGTCTAAGCATAGGGAGTGTGAAAAGAATGTCAAAGAAAGTAAGGTTTAAAAGAAGTAGTTTAAGGAGGGAATAAGCAGAAAGTATAAAAAGAGATTCTAGTAAAGGTTTTGGGAAGCAAAAAAAAATAAAAAAAAGAAAGGTTCTAAGTATAAAGAGAAAGAAAGAAAAGAAGTCTTGAAAAAAGAAGAAAAGAACCAAGAGCTGTAAGTGTTTAAGCCCCAAACCGCTAGAAGTTCAAAGTAATAGAACCCCCTCCTTAGAATCACAATTGGAAAAACTTACGTTTGTGATCTTAGTGGCTTAGAAAGAAGAAGCCTTGTGATGAAATGGTAGTCTAGGATCATATTTTGGGATTATAATGGCTAGGTGGATCATTTGGGTGCAATGAGTAGATGGCATATGCTCTTGTATGCATTTGTTGGATTATCACCTTTAGTATTATGTTAAAGCTTTTTCCATTTCTTGAGTGATCCCTTGATGCATCGATTAACCATATATTGCAAGAGATCATTTTAATCTCTTAAACCTTACCCTCGACCAAACAAACTTCATATTGATGTTTATACTAGATTCACGGTTCTAAGCTTAATGAATGTTAAAAAGGGCAGCAGATTTGAATGCATGAGTAGTCAAGGTTCAATTCATTCGGTTTTTTTATGATCATGGCTAAAGTTTTTGAGTATAGCTGATTGTTTGCATCCTAGTTTAGTCTTCGAACCAGCATGACTTAGGCTCTGAATTCCCAGATTATCACCTTCTCTTCCTTTTTAGATTCTTGCATATTGTTTGAGGGCAAGCAAGATTTAAGTTTTGGGGAGTTGATATAGGTGTATTTAGTATGTTTTAGAGGTATTGTAATGCACACTTTATATTCGTATTCACAGCATTTGCACCTTTTTAGGTGTCTTTTAGATTCATATTTCATGCATTGCGTAGAATTGCATACATGTTGCATAAAAAGAGTTGTAGGTACTCGAAGAGCATACTTGGAGCACTCTGGGCGCTGTGGAGACATTGGGACCAGATGATGAGCTTGGACGCAACTACTGAAGTTGAGCTTCACCCTAGACTCGAGTACAGATTGGAGTGTGGCGAGAGACTCGAAATGGAAGAGAGCTGCAAGTGAGACTCGAAGTGTGATTGGAGCTAGAAATAACAGGCGAAGCTCGAGTACTGATCGAGTCTGCCCAGGCTTAAACTTGATTGGAGTGGTGCAAGACACGTGAAGCACTCGAACTGTAAGCTGACACTCTAACAAACGCATGTTGCGCTGGAGCTGCAGTTCGAGTGTATTGTATCTTGGGATGCAAGGTTTCTTATCATGGACCTGATCAGCATCTAGATCAAGCTTGGCTTCAAGATCCACTGAAGATTGGGCTTTTTCTTCCTGGGCCGAGTTCTACTTAGGGTTGTACTAAGTTTTCTATATACTTCTAGTTTTTCTTAATTTTCGATCTATCGAGGTTTTATCAAAGTTTTTACTCTTTTTCGTGCAAATAGACTTTAGCTTTTGTAATCTCAGAACGAATTCCTTTGAATTTGAGTTTTACTTCTATGCAATTTAGTTTCACGTTGAGTGCTTATTTCAATCTTCATTCGAGTGTGTCATATATGTTATCTAATACTGATTTCATGTTTAGCGTTGATTTCATGAGTTCTGAGTAGTCACCTAGGGCTCTTGAGGATAGTTAGGTCAGCGTGAAGCTTAGGTTTTGTAGGTTGCTTGAGGTTAAAATTGTTAGGATCTCTTCTATTTTGGTGCTTTAATTACTAGCTTCATTTTGATCAACTGGAGCTTGTTCTGAGAAGTTCTAGCATCTTATAGGTGTTTGATAGAGCGTTTGACTGAACCACTTCATGGATTTACACGCTTGGCTCGAGGGATCAAAAGTCCAAGGTGTGAATTGGCTTTAAGCAAGTTAATCATTCATATCGAGTAGATTATCGAACGCCTATGACGATTGGGTCTATTAGTAGTCAACTCGAGTCTGTTTGCCACGAGAGTGGATTTACTATTATTGTTCTCACTGCCTAGATATTAGCTTTATTGAGTATTGTTAAGCGCTTAGTTGGCTTAAGAGTCATGCTGATCCGTGATACTCACTCCTCAGGAATTGTTTTCTTACCTTGCATTAAATTCACTCTTAAATTGTTGTCTACTGCTTCGTTTTAAATTATTTGTTATTGCTAATTGATTTGTTTACTCTTATTTTAAGTTTGATCTAGGTTGTTAGATAAAACACACTTTGATTGGCTTGGATTAGAATAGCTAGCTGCAATCTGAGTGATAACTACATTCCAAGTTTGATTGACACCAATTATACTACACTGACACATTAGTGTAATAGGATTTGAAAACCTAAGTAAAATTTTGTTACCAAGAGTGTAATGATAAACCCAAAAACCACTAGAAGAAGAAGTTTAGTAGCCCTTCTCCTTAGACTAAAAATGGAAAGCTAAAGCTGATGATTCTATATGGGAAGAAAGAAAAAGAAACAAATGATTGGGTAGAGTAAGATTGTTTTCTGGGTTAGATTGGCTAGGATGAGACTCATCTTGTGTGCATCGAGTAGATAAAATCATGGATTTGTATGCACATATTGGTTCTCACCTTTAGCATTATACTAAAGTTTGATCCATTCATGAGTAATCCCCTTGTGCACATTGCTTGGCCAGTTATAGAAAAAGAGATCATTCTAATCTCTCAACCAGACCCTTAGCAAAACAAGCTCTTTAGTGATGCTTAGACATGATCCACGGTTACTGAACTAATGAATGTTAAGAGGATATGTCGTTTTGAATGTGTAATCAGGTTGTGGCTGAGTTTATATGATATTGTGATTGTCATGGCTAAAGTTTTTATGTAAGGTTTATTTGAACCGCACCATTAGAACTCACAACTAGGACCTTGAGTTTCGCATTTGTTTTAGCTTGTTTCCAGTTCTGAATTCCCAACATTGCAACCTCTTTTCCAGCTTAGTCTTACGCAATTTGCTTGAGGGCAAGCACAAACTAAGTTTGGGGGAGTTGATATATGCATATTTTAGTATATTTTAGAGGTGTTGTTTAGCACACTTTGCATTCATATTTATAGGATTTTCACCTCTTTAGAATCCTTTTAGATTCATATTTCATGCATTGCTCATAATTACATACATGTTGCATAAAAAGAGTTTTAGGTACTTGGAAAGCATAATTGGAGCATCATGGACGTTGTGGAGACATTTGGACCAGGTGATGAGCTTGGACGCAACTATGGAAGTCGAGTCTCACAATAGAATTGAGTACAAGTTGGTGCTTTGGGATGGACTCAAGAACGGATGAGAGCTTCAACTCGGAATCGATTTGTCATCGAGCTTCTCTATTCATTCTTGTACAAAGTGGAGCCTTATCTCACACTAGATGGGCCGAGTTGGTCATATATTTTGTTATTTTTCTATCTTTAGGTTAAGCGAGGGTCTAAGTATAAAAACCCTTGGTTGTTACGAAGAAGGATCATCTAAGCTTTTACACTTCCGCAAGAAATACTTTTGAACTTTTGCTGTTGTAACTTTCTTTGATGTCTCTTGAATGAATTTCCGGTTTGTTTAGATTTAACTTTGCATTCTAAATTTGTTTTTCATGATGCTCGCTTTGACCTTTACTTTGATTGCTTCGCTTATGGTTCGTGAGGGAGTTGATTAGACCAACGTGGATCTTAAAACTTACTAGCTCGCTTAAGAGTAGATTTTGTTTAGGTTTCTTCTGTTTTGGTGCTGATAAAAGTTTATTTTGTTTTGATCAATCAAAATTCGTTCATAGACGCTTAGTACTCGAAAGGTGTAATGAACTGTCTGATTTAACCATTTCATAGATTTGCATTCTTAGCTCAAGAGATTGAATGTCTAAGGTCTTAATTAGACTCAAGTTAGTTTTTGCTTCATGCCAGTTAGGTTGTTAAACGCTTATGATGATAAGGTCTATTGATAGCTTTTCTGAGTTTGTTTGCCACGAGAGTGAATTTTATTATGTGTGAACTAATTGCCTAGAAACTTGCTCTGTTAGAGTTTTGTTAAGAGTTTTAGTAAATTTAAGTGAGACGTTGGTCCATTATCTCTACCCCTTATGAACCCTACTTTCTCACATGTTGCTTAATTCCTTGCGCTAGTTTTATTTCTGTTTTAGCTGCATTCTGATTTTACTGCACTTTGCTTCCATTCCTTTTACGCCTCCTAATTTAGACTTGTTTTCTGCTTAGTACTTTTATATTATTGTTTCTTGTTGTTTAAATTTCTTGTTTATATTGATAGAAAACAAAACCATTAAACCAATTTGGCTTGAATTAGAGTAGTCTATCACATTCTGATTACTAGTTACACTCCCACTTGGATTAACACCTACTATACTACATCGACATCTTAGATGGTGATTAACTTCTTCGTTCAGCTGGGATCATATCAACTAGGTTCGTATCAATCATCCACTATCCCACAAGAAAAATAGCAACAACCACCGCACGACGATAGCATGGATATGGATACAGCAGGGTGGTCATTATTCTACTAAGGTACCAACTCCATCCATTCCACTATATATACCATTGCATTTTAAATTGTTTTTGCTTGCTGATTGCCTAGAATTCCCCTTTATAGTTTTATCCACACAAGGGGTTGTGTGACTTAAGTCTAGGAGACGGTTCGAGAGGACATTTGATCATATTTTTGTTG
Source organism: Lepidium aucheri (assembly GCA_900406435.1). Classification (NCBI taxonomy): domain Eukaryota; kingdom Viridiplantae; phylum Streptophyta; class Magnoliopsida; order Brassicales; family Brassicaceae; genus Lepidium; species Lepidium aucheri. Next base: position 19,229 of record OVBA01003871.1, read on the forward strand.
TTCTTATTTTTGATTCTCATCATAAATCATGCATTCATATAAGTTTTATAAAAATCAAAAAAGATTTTTCATTTTCAGCATATTTTGATCATGCATTCATATAATGCATAGAAAAGAACAAAAAAAATTCAAAATGTTTCAAAAAGTTCAAAAAAATAGAGTGTTCATTTAGTTGCATTGCATATAGTATTGAATCTAGTTCATGCATTGGGAATTATGAGGATGTTTGCCATTTAGACTGCTGATTCGACATGCAAAAATCACGGCCCTCATTGATAGTTGTTGCTGCATTCATTCTTGTTCTGAAAGTGAAAGGCGAACCATGCTATGAATTTTCTGAATGAATCTCACGCCTTGATTGAAACTGTTGTGATTTTTTGTCTATCCTTACTAAGTGGTAACCATAATCTGATTGTTAATTATCATGTTTTTGCATCAATATAGAGTTTGTGGATCGACAGAATACTTGGATTATCTTTTTCCCTCATGCTGCTATCAACATTGCCTTTTTTCAAACCATGTATTGATTGTGTGATTATGCGGCCTATTTTTGGTCAAGCTTGGTATAAGGTGTTGGGTAAGAGCCGACAAAAGGATATCTTTATGTAGTTTTTGGTTCACAATTTTTGGATCAGACCAGAACTACGTTGTTGGTTTCAATTTTGGAATGGAAATGCTTGTGTATAAGCAGGAAAAGAAGGTATGAAAACAAAAGAATGGGAAAAATCTAAGTAAAAGAATTAAGGAGAAAAAAGGCAGAAAGTGTACAAAGTCTAGTAAAGGTTTTTGGGAAATGAATAAGAAAAATGTTCTAAGTGCAGAAAATTGAAGTTAGACAAAAAGGTCTCATGAATTAAGAAAAGGCTAGAACCAGTGTGTAATGTGAAAACCCAAAGTCGCTAGAAGAATTCAGAAACTGCTCTCTTTGAACTATAAAGAGAAAAGCTTAAGATGATGATTCTATGGGCAGAAAGGAAAAACACCTTATGGTTGATTCAGTAGAATATGATCATTTTATGGGTTAGATTAGCTAGGTTGAGATAGAATCTGTGTGTATTGATAAAGTCATGGTTTTGTATGCACCTATTGGTTCTCACCTTTAGGATTATGCTAAATCTTAGTCCATTCATGAGTGATCCCTTGTGCATGTCGATTGACCAGTTATTGAAGTGATCACTCTAATATCTTAGACCATACCCTTAGCCAAACAAACTCTTTAGTAATGCTTAGACATGATTCACGGTTCTGATATTAATGAATGTTAAAAAGATAAGCGGATTTGAATGTTTGATTAAGTTATGGCTGAGTTTAAACGAAATTGTGATTGTCATGGCTAAGGTTTTCAAGTAAGGCTATTTGAAATGCATCTTAGAACTGACAACTAGGATTGATTTTAACATTCGAATCAGCATGTTTTTGGCTCTAAGTTCCCATTTTGCATCCTTTCTTCCTCCTCAGGTCTTTGCATTTGCTTAAGGCCAAGTAAGATCTAAGTTTAGGGGAGTTGATATGTATGCTGAAGTGATCATTCTAATATCTTAGACTAGACCCTTAGCCAAACAAACTCTATTGTAATGCTTAGACATGATTCAAGGTTTTGATATTAATGAATGTTAAAAAGATAAGCGGATTTGAATGCTTGAGTAGGTTATGGTTGAGTTTAAACGGAATTGTGATTGTCATGGCTAAGGTTTTCAAGTAAGGCTATTTGAAATGCATCTTAGAGCTGACAACTAGGATTGATTTTAACATTCGAATCAGCATGTTTCTGGCTCTAAGTTCCCATTTTGCATCCTTTCTTCCTCCTCAGTTCTTTGCATTTGCTTAAGGGCAAGTAAGATCTAAGTTTAGGGGAATTGATATGTATGCATTTTAACATGTTTTATGTGTCATTTTTAGTACATTTTGCATACATTTCATAGCATTTGCATCTGCTATAGAGTCTCTATAGCTTTATGTTGGACACTTTGCATTTGCATGGCACGCATGTTACATTTAGGGATTTTTCAGGTACTTGAAGAGCACAATTAGAGCATCCTAAATCATGATCTCAATTTTATTAGGGTTTTTGAGAGAATGGATTAGTTCAATGTTGACCTTTAGTCTTTTAAGTCGCTTAAGAGTAGATTTGCTTAGATATCTAATGTTTAAGGTTGTTAATGCTTATTTCTTTCTGATTAATTGAAATTTGTTCTTAAATATTTTAGCACTCGAAAGGGTGATGAATTATCCGATTTAACTGTTTCAGAAATTTACACTCTTACATCAAGAGATTGAATGTTTAAGGTGTTTGTTAGACTTAACTTAGTTGATGCTTCACGCCAGTTAGGTTGTTAAATGCTTATGATAAGGTCCGTTGATAGCTTTTCTGAGATTGTTTACCACTATAGTGGATTCAATAGGCACGAACTAATTGCCAAGAGGTCTGCTATGTATGAGTTTTGTTAAGCGATTTAGTAGATTTAAGTAAGATGTTAATCCATGATTTCCATCCCTCAAGAACCCATTTTTCATCCGTTGCTTAGTTCTTTACACTGCTTGATACCTATTTTCACTACACTTTATCCCGTCACTTTGATTTCACTACACTTTTGTTCTGTTGCTTTTAAATTTCTTAATTAGATTTGTGTATTGCTTATTTGATTTTTACTTCCTTTCCTGTTATTCAAATAGGTAATAAATCATTGAATCGGTTTGGGTTGAATTAGAGTAGTCTATTATATTCTGAATGTTAGTTACACTTCCACTTGAATTGACACCTATTATACTACATTAACATCTAAGTGTTAGGATTTCACAAATAGAGTAAAATCATGTTATTACTTGGATTAGATAAGCTGATTGTGTCCTAATTGTTAGTTACTACTAGCCTACTCGATTGACACTTATTATACTACATCTTAGTGTAATATGATTTGAAACTGAGTAAAATTATGTTATCAAGAGCTCTCCTATAAATTCTGTTGATGATGATGAATCGGCTTCAAAGTTCTTGCACAAGAAAACAAATATAAGCAGAGGAAAAACAGTTAGTGAAGAGCCAAAGATTGATGAAGTAATGAAGTGATGATAGAGTTGACAAGTCAAATAATGAGAGAGAGCCGCGAAATGTGGGTTATAGGGAAACGATGAAAGCTTTCAAACAAATGCAGGTGAAAGGAACGAGATAACCTTCATAGAGAGACAATGGTTAAGCTCTGCTTTGCCAAAGATGGGGACTTTATGCTACGAGCGTTCGGCTTAACACAATTCATGTTTAACGCTTGGGGAATTAACAAAGCAGAAACTCTCTAGCTTGTCGCTTTAGCAGGGTGCGAGTGTATTCTAATAATGAAGAGCAGCTTAAGAGTATACACGGGTTTGGGGCCCTCACCTTCGAGATCCACAACGATAATTACTGTTTCATAACGAATCAATTTGAAGAGCTCTTCAACTCCGACCTTGTGATGGACTCAACGTTGAATTCAAGTGAGAATAACCGACTTATCTGTGGCATCAGAAACCCCCGGATTAGATATTTTCACGATATGATTACGTGCACATATTTTGCCAAACACGAGTTGAGCAATCTGAAACAACCATAGCTCGAGATGATAGATGAAGGGCTTAAGAAAGCCTTAACCACTGTACTGACTACGGGAGAACCTTTGCGGGAAATTTGAATAACGAATTCACAAAAGCGTTGATGGAGCAGCTAGTAGGTTACAAAACATGGGCTAGTCAAGTACAAAGTGTCCCAAGATGACTCTTATTCGGAATCTCACGATCTGCATTGTCGACAAGTTCATCACCAACATGCAGGAAGAAAACAAGATGACTCAACCTTCCCATATACATGCTTTTGGGTGGGTTGAAGGAATGCTTAGAACGAGAAGGTGAGACGCGCCTAAAAGATTATTTGGGATATGAAACTAACATTGGTTGTATGTTTGTTAAGGAACTCGCCCATTTCTTCCGAGTCCCGTTGGATTCTTATGAAACTCACCCAAGAATGAACTCCATCAATAGGGTATATATTTGATGAATTGTGGAATTTTGGAGAAGTCGATTGAGGTTCATAACTACATCTACTTAAACCGCAAAAAGAAAAGCGTATTTTGCAAGGTAAGATTTACACCGTTACCACTGCATCCTCAAGCTTTCTTTAATGACACGTTTCAGTTTAAAAGAATGTTGAACAATAATAGTGCGAAAGAGATAAACTCTTACCTGGTATTATCTGCGAGTAAATAGACTAAATGCACCTCACCGTAATTAGTTTTTCTTGGTATTTGGCACATGGATTCAGGTCAATAAGCTGCTCCATAATTCGGGTAACAAATTTGTTTTTGTTTTTGTTTCTATGCCCTGAAAAACAAAAAAAACAGATGAAGCATACGAGTCCACAATCTGTGTAACTGATATTTCTTATATTAACTGTTTCAAGAAAGTAAATTAGTTATAATTAAGACTCCTAACACGTAACTGGTTACTACAACTAAGCTATGTATTGAACCATAAGATCAGTGATAGATATTCTTTTAACAGAGGAATGAACAATAACAACATTATCTCTACCATCATAAGGGTCATAAGAAAATAATAAATGAGCCTTTCAATTGTACCTCTTTTTGACTACAAAATTACAATAGAGTGAGCATGTTGCTAGAAATAGATCCAAAAAAAAGCATTCCAAAGAGTCAAACACAGAATTGTAGGTCGCAAATAGATGACATAGTAAGTAAATACCTCTGAAATTGGCTTTGGAGTGAGTGGCGAAGAAATTAGTGGACAGTGACTTTTTAAAGATGATCTTAAAATCCTTATACTTCGATTCTAGCTGAGAAAAAGTTTCAAAAGTTAAAACTCAAAATATATAATGCACTAAAGGAAAATGAACAATGAATATCATATAAGTCTTTACCATGTTCCATAGATCTTTAGGTAGTTATGTCACTAGAACTACAAAGCATTCTTGCACTAAGCAAATGGAAGTTCCAGGATACCAAAAGCAAGTAAGTCTTGAACCTGTAAAATATGAGCATCCTCATAGTTAAAATAATGTTCAAGGACATCCCTACTATATTTTATAGCAAAATTCTTTTGGAAGCTGTAATATTTAGAAATTTCCATGAAACTTTACAAGTTAGTAGAGAAACAGCAAACAATATTTTAAATACTTAATGTGTTTGTTTCTGATTTCTATTTTCCGTTCTCTTCTCCTTCATTTTGTGCCAAAGAATGACTAGAAGCAGACACAAAGACAAGCAACCATTAACATTCATATTGTAACGAAGCAGACAGAGAAAAACAATCATCGACTCAATCTCATCCATTCTACATGTATCAAACTATTCTGTAACAATTCTTTCACATTTGTAGCTAGAGTACAAACAGATAACAACAGCATCTATTAAGATCTCAATCAGTCTCACTACCACAAACTGTAACCTGATGAGAGAAGAGTTTAAAACAAACCTTGATTCCAAGAGGATTATCTATAAAATCTGATCTGGAATTTATCACATCTCCATTGATGTAATCCTCTTTGTAACTCAGTTAATTTCACTCTGTTTCTCTCCTCGGACAATTCTCGTTTCAGCTTCGCGGATAAACCTAAGAACTCAACGTTCAGCATACATAATTCCAAAATTCTTTATAGTTTAATCAAATTCCTTTACCTTGGGGACAAGAGAAGATATCACGAATGTTGCTAACTTCATCCATCGCCAATCTTACATCAGTCATAGTTCTCCGGCGAACACGATCTAGACTTTACCTTTTCCTTCAACAAATCCACCGTCATTCGTCGTCTTCTCCAACATCGCCGTCAGATCTCTCTCTATGAAGTGACTTCGTTTTGAAATCCGCTGTGGCTCAGCGATCTCATTGTTCGGTTGTTTCTCAAATTCTTCGCTGGAGAAGAATATATGCGATTGTGGCTATGTTCTGGGTTCTTAGATTTTATGGAGCCTCTAAGCTCAACGGTCAAAATTTCGAATTAAAAAACGGGTACAGTTGTGAATTTTAAAAACTCTTGGATCGCTTTTATCATTCATTATGACTTCTAGCTTTTTCAATTTTTGACCGTTTGAAACTTTGAATAGTGTTTTAATATTTTTGGTCAAATCCAAATTAGAGTGATGCCTTTTTGTTATAAGGCTTCAGGCCTAAGATATAATTCATGTTCGTAGCGGGGAAAACGGCCAAAACATACACGAACTTTTTCCGTTGTGCCGATTTCTATATGAACTTTACAATCGAGTTAAAATCTTAGTTTTGTGTTTAAAAATTTAAGTTTCACACATAAACTTTCTAAATTCGGCCAGAACCTACATTGACTGTTAACTCCGTTAGTCAACGGTTAAATCACCGTTAATAGATTGTTAAGCGACACATGTACGACTGATTTAGTCGACACGTGTACACAGATTAAAAAAAATAAAAATAAAAAGAATAAATAAATAAAAATAAAATAAAATTAGATAAAATCAAATCAAATAAAATAAAAATATAATAAATTAAAATAAAATAAAATAAAATAAAATAAAATAAAGCAAACAAAAAATAAAATAAAACAAAACAAAACAAAACAAAACAAAACAAAATAAAATAAAATAAATAAAATAAAATAAAATAAAATAAAATAAAATAA
>OVBA01003872.1:0-25861 GCA_900406435.1 Lepidium aucheri
TATCTCGTTGCTTGCTACAGTTAATTGCGACGGAGGTTGTTGTTGATTTCGGGTCTCGGTCTTTGCTGAGATCCATTCTCTTGCATTGATGATGCCTTTGTCAACTGATTCCTTCGCCGATAGTGATCTATCCTCATAAATCTTTTTGTTCCTTGATAACCAGATTGACCAACATATCCAAGGGAAAATTGGTGATCCGGAAATACCCGTCGGTGGCAGCATGACAATGCTTTTTGCTCTCTCAATGCCTTCACTGAAATTTGTTATGTGTTGGATATCGAACTGTTCTTTGCTGGGTAAGAGTCTCCACACCTCTTTTGCATAGGGACATTGGAAGAAAACATGGCTTAGAGATTCCTCCTCATTACAGTGTGTGCAATTCCGAGAGTTTGTGATGTTTCTTCTGGACAATTCAGTTCCAACTGCGAGGGAGTTTTGTAGCGCTTTCCATAAGAAGAGTTGCAGCTTTGGCGGGAGATCCTTAGACCAAATTTCTGCTTGCCAGTTAAAGGCTGACATTCTCGCTGAGTCTTTAATCTCTGGTTTCTCATCCTATAAGAAGGAGAAGTATCCTGATCTTGTGCTATATTCTCCGAAGTTATTCGGGAGCCATATGATTGTGTCATCGAGTCGAAGAGTAACACCAATATAACACAGCATTTACTATTCCAATCGAATTTAATAATATAGCCTAACGAATTGTGATTTATAATGAGCGGAAATAAGAGAGAATATTTTAGTGTCTTTTTCTTCTGAATTTTATTAATATACAAATTCTCCACACAAACACCACACACACTAAGTAATTTATAATTTATTATTAATTCATGTATATATCTAGCCCTGTGTATTTTGGGTTTCGGTTCAGGTTCGGTTCAGATTTTTTTGGGTTCGGGTTTCCTGTCTATTAATTTATGATCTATTCGGGTATTTCTATTTTTCGGGTTCGATTTGATTCAGATATAGATCAGATTCAGGTTCAGGTATTTATATATATATATATATATATATATATATANCGGTTCTTGATTCAATTCTGGTTCGGGTTCAGGTTTGGTTTTTCGGATACATAATTTTATGACCCATTCGGATATTTTGTCCGGTTTGATTCGGGTTTAGTTTCTGTTTTTCGAGTCTGTTTTGGTTGGGATATTGGATATCAGATTTTATGCTCGGAGCTATATATATATATATATCTAGTGGTATTACTCCATATAATTAGTGGTCCTTTATAAATGGTCACGTTAGAGAGTAGAGTGAAACTTACTAAAAAATTAAATGAAGTAAATGATGAAAATTGATTTATGACTATTTGGTAGAGACGTGGACATTAGTCGTAGATTGACTGGGTAACATGAATTATGAAAAATGAATTAGTTTGTGTAGAACTATTTTATTCTCGAAAACATATCGAGATTAGTTTTCGAGAATGAAAATAGTGTTTTTACTTAATTGTTTCATTTAGCAGTTTCAACGATTTTGCTAAGATTAGCTCCCATGGTATCTCTTTTAATTGTCCATGGACCATTCTCATAGTATCTATCTTTTAATTGTTTATATTTTTGTGTATGCTATTACATACTTCTACAGCATGTCCATACAAATTTTAAAGATAAATTGGATTTGGGTTGTGGATCATATTTTAGCGATCCAATTAACAAAGAACACAAAAAATTCAACTTAAAAAAACAAACTTTATCATCTCTTTTTATTTTATTTTCACCAAATTTCTAGAACTCTCAACATAATGCGAATTTGTTAGTTCGTTATGTTTTCTTTACCGCCAAAACTAATATAAGATAAAAAAAGTTGGCTGACAAAAAAATGAAATAAAGTGACATTGTATCTTAATTCTGCTGATGTTAAATAATAAAGGTAGTGATATCTTAAATTACTATAAGTGTGAATTAACGTTTTTGACAAAATATTTGTGAGGTAAGTAACAAGTTGATCACACTTAAACAAAGGCCAACTCTCTTAGCATGCAAGTGCACATTCTATATATCATGAACGAACCAAACCAAAACATTACATGTATCGACACAATTTCATTAATAAAACTAGTTAGGTCCAATCTCAATCCATATTATTAGCTGGTTTCTATTCTTGGGTAATATTAGATATTGTATGTTTGATCCAAGTGGCCATTTCTATGTTTTGTAAGTTGTTGTGAGTGTGATTTTTTACTTTCTGTATTCTCAAATGAATATTAAAAAATCACATGGGCTGAATTAAATGCCCATAGTGGAGAAATTAAAACCAAGAAATTCAGATATTTAAGCCCACAAAAACCCACAAAATATCTGTTTTTTTTTGTCAACGACAATGTTAATATTGGGCCCCAATGGCCAGTCCATTAGCCATATTCCTACATAAATCTTGTAGGCGATGGAACTCGATCCCTAGATGCATATACACCTGCCTTTTAATAGATTTACCACCAACCATTAGACTAAAAACCACTTGCCACTTGCCACACAAAGCATCTAAATAATTTTATTTTGGTTTTATTAAAAGAAAAGTTTAGATTATGTTTATAACTAAATTTATCACATGAGTCAAGCCCAGCAAACAACCAAATCCGATTACAAAATCCAAAAGAGGTCCAAAGAACCTATAGTTTATTGTTTTAGATTAAAATTAGATAATTATATATATAAAAGCAGAATTGCGTTCTCTCCATTTGACAACTAAGCTTTTTTGAGAGTTGCAAGAATGACACATCAACTATAAATTTTATTTTTTCCTACCAATCAAATAATTTGATTAATACACCTTATGATTAGGTCTAAGAATTATAATCGCTTCATTTTCTTCCTCGATTTCTATCGCCTATTTTCAATGATAACGTTACTTCCAGAGAAAGGTGATGGCTATTTAACGGTTTTGCTTGAGCTCCCCACTACACAAACAGTGGAGCTTTTTCATTTCATTGATTCTTCATCTTCTCAAACAGCAGTAAGCATTGGAACTGGTGGATCAAGAAAGGATTCGAGAAGAAACTCAGGCCAAAATGTTTACATTTCAATCTTAGTTTTCAACACACTGTTAATCAACCCAGTAATGAATCCATGGTTTTCTAAGTTAAAATCTCGACGAAGAAAACCAAAAACTCTGAAGGGACCGAAAAGTGACCTTATGTTCACGTTAGAATTGGTCGTGGTCAAGCAACATATAGCCATAGCTTAGCAGAATGAGTAATTTTCATCACCTATTTTTTTCCTATTTTGGTCTAGTCAGTTAATTAATCGCTAATTTATCACATATATTTGGATTATAGGTAAGAATGGAGAAGATGAGGCTGCTACAGGAACTGGTTAGAGGCTGTGGTAACGTTTGTCTCTCAGATATCATCCTCTGCTCAATTTGCTAATCAATCATTACATCTTCATGTTTGCGCTTAACGATAGAATCTTTCATAATTGATAATAGATGATGTAGCTTTTTGTTAAGGGTCTTAATCCCTTACACATAGTTTTTTGTTAATATCTCACGGGTATACTTAGCTGTAAGGACAATATGAATGAGTATTCTTTGACTTAAGGTTGCAGCGTGCATAAGAATTTAATCTTTGTCTTGGCTTACTCAAAGAATATCGGAATCCTATTTTCTATATAAATAGAGTAATAGTAACAGATATTATGCTTATATCTTATATTGTTTCATTGTTGTTGTTTCTTGTAGGTGCTTGGAATTGACAGACTGGTCACGAAATCCGCGAGTATAAAAGATATAATTGTGTTTTATGTTATGAAAATTCAGTATTAACACTTAATCGAAAGCAGTAGGTAATTCATGTCGTAGCTTAGTATAACATACATAATTAGATAGCAAGAAGATTCAAGAGATGAAGATATGAGTATCAATATCAATAAAAAAATTGGTTAGTCCATAGTAACACTTATCATGCGGGCGATAGATTTAGGTTTATCTTGTTTGATCATGTTTGAGTTTATAAAAATTTTGTTGATGTCAGATTTAGAACATCTAGAAGGTGTGTTGAAGTTATGTAGCTATAATCATCGACTTTGTGATTTTTCATTGGTATTTAGATTTTTTTCGAAAGTTACTTGAAATTGCAGTTCTATTATGAATTCACTTTGTCCTATGCAAAATCTTTCAGGTAGTCTAGGAGACATGAGAACGATTTGGAAAACGTGTTTGAGACTATAATATGTACACTGGACTTCTTAGGACATTCTAATCTTATCCAAATGAAAATATTGGTAACTTATGTTGGCAATTTAATTAGTAACTTTCCAAGTACTTACCTTTGCGAGGACCTCTATTGATAATAATTGTTTAGTTCTTTTTGTTGTGGTCACCTATCCAAAAGTTAGTTCTTCACCTCATCACCTCTATTTCACAATTCTTTTAAAAGTCAATTATCTTTGGTTCAGGTTTAAACACTATTGCTATTTGATTAATTGTCACCATTAACGTTCAATATTGTTTCTTGTTATCTTTTCAAAACTCTTTCCAATACTATTACTCACACATCAATTTTACAACATAAATTTCCGAAAACAACATTGTAGCATAGCGCATGTACAAATCTAGTCAATAATAGATATCAATAAAAATCTAGATAATGCGCAAATCTCCAAGGACGACTACGGAGTCCAACAAGTCTTCTTATCAGCTTATTTTTTCCATGGGATTCTTTGATTTCAAAGACTTGGGTATAGGAATGTAGATAGTCTCCTCCTCGATTGCCTCTTACAAAGAATTTCAATTTGAAAGTTCTATGATAATCCTAATTTCTGTTGTCTGAAAAAATATCAAAAAATGGTGTGATGATGACGTCAAGCTTGTCAATAAAGAAAAGCCCATGACAAGGATGAATCAGTGTGGATAGGGGAAACGGCTATGAAATTCAAATAGCTGATGTACATCTTCTTTCGGCAGCCAACAAATTGTAGAACGAGCTCAAATCAGATCAATTGCTTAGATGAAATTTTTTTTTAAAATAAGTTCAATCATAATAATGATACATTTTAATTCATGTTTCTACAATTGGATGATCAATATTATTTAACATTTGACTATAGCTAAAAAAATCTGGAAAGGTTTACGACCAAAACAACATAACTTATGAAAACAAATCCACAAAAAAGTCATTAATGCACATTTTCATCAACTAACAATGGAGATGCAATATTTTTAAGTGAGTTTATAAAGCATCAAGAGCATGAACAATCAAGAGCTAATAAAACACGGTGAGGTTCAAAATGAGCAAAAGATTCAATCAAATGATTAAGACAATGAGTATTAGAACAAGTTATGAAAGAAACAAATATTGAATAATAAAGACAAATATACATAGAACTTAAACAAAAAATTCAGATATAAGAAGAAAAGACATCTTACATTTAAGAGTCCGCGACAGTAATCGTACACAAAGCTAATTATAACAAAGATACTACTTTTTTTATTGCTTCCGTATTTTAAACAGACACACAAAGCAAAATACACATATAATTAAATGGAACTTTGGAAATAATAATACAATTTCTAGTATTATACAATTTTTAACAATAATAATTTATACTATAAATTTATAACTTCTCCACAATCATCACACACACATAATTAAATGGTTCTTTGAAAATAAACTTGAATCTATAATTTTAAAGTTTGTGTAAGTACAATAAAAATCTTTTCATGGATATTTAGGCATTTTCCATGACTTTCCCATGACTTTTTCATGTGTTTTTTTCGTACGAATTATATTATTACAAAACATTTCATGATTCATCTATGGCTATAAACACAACAATTTATGCCTAAATGAAAGTCTAACAATCTCAATTCAATTTGTATATTTATGGTAATCAATAGAATTAACATCATAAACTATAATTTTTTTTATTATAGTAACCTTATAAATATTTAAAATAACTAAAATATCATCATCAAATTTTTTAAGAGATGATAGAATATACAATTGTTATTAAGATATGAAATCGCTATATATTAAAAGGTTTTCTTTTTCTAAAAGTGTGTTATTCATAATGAATGAATACGATTTCAAAATGTCATGAGGCAATAAACATATTCATTCATAACTAGAAGAATAAATCCATAAGAATTTTTTTTTTTGTATATGTAAAAAAAAAACAGAAAATCTTCAAGAGTCATATGACTTAATTGAGATCCACTTTTCGAAAAATGCATGTATTTCAGGAAACTTATTCAAACTAATAACTTGTTACAAGTTAACATTTTCTCTGTTTGGATGAGAGATTGTCGAGAATTTAGAATTGAGGGACGAGAAATAATTTTTGGTGGTACAAACACTATTCACTATAACCAACAAGTAGGACATAAATATCATGATGGCTCTAGTGAATAGAAATCTCATATATCACATGTTGACGAAACCAGGTATATTAATTAAAAACTATTTATTACCTAAACAAGTTTTTATAAACGAAGAGCTAAATACTATTAATTTATTTTTTCAGTGTATGATGTGCAGCAAAGCCTTAGTCCACACTGTTAGTGTATTTTGATTTGTTTCCAAATTTCCAGTATAATAGCATTTTTAATAACAATTTTTTTTTGAATGGTTTTTAGTCTAGTGACAGATGATAAATTTACTAAAAATAGTTATTTACACAAATATCTGTATTTTGGTTATTGATATGTTTATAAATCTTATGTTTTGTGTCTGTAATATCTGGCTTTGAGCCTATAACATTGTGACTTGTGGTTAGTTTCACGTGGAAGGTGAAAACACTACTTGTAAGAAGTAACCGCAATGTTAAAAATGGCAAAAGAATCATAATGAGATAAAAATACATTGAAAAAATCTTAACTAAATGGGGAAAAAAGTGACAGTGGAAATAATCATTTAATTTTCCATTAATGTATATATATATATATATAGTTATTATATTTTTGTAATTGATTCGATTGGATTACGTTCACAAATTTGAAATCATCGTGTGAGATGAATCATGAATGGATCGGGAATGAAAATGGTAATAATTTACAAATTTGGAAAAACAATTAATTAAGGAATCCTTGATTAATTTGGCTCATAGAGATTAGAATCACTGAGTAATAAAATAATGGAAACTCAAACCAATCATGCATAATTTATCAATTTAATTATGTAGTAATTTTGCATAACTCTAATTAATTACGATTCATCTCGGGATAAAATCCTACCGCCTGCATTATGTAGGAACTTGGCTACTGGACCGGCCAGTTGTGGCCCAGTCAGTTGTGGCCCAATATTGTTGACAAAAAAAAATAAATTAATTACGATTCATTCAAACAAACAATATTTTCAGTTATTGTGTATAAATTGGAATTCTTTAGACAAGATCATAACTTACATTACATAAAACCAAACTCATTTTCATACGTTACCATGTCGGAAGATGGAGGAAACAATGGAATATTGAGAATTAAAATTCCATGGTTCGACAACTTGGATATAATCGCAAGGTTAAAGAAGACAACACTCATTGGTAAGGTTATGAATCCTAAATTTCAAAATATGGAATCACTAGTTTCCACAATGCCTAAACTCTGGAAGCTAGAAGGTCGAGTAGTTGGGAAATCAGATTCAGTATTAGAAACATTCATTTTCGATTTCGAAAGAGAAGAAGATCTTCTCGAGGTAATGAAAATGGAGCCTTTCAGTTTCAACAATTGGATGGTTTCGAGTATAAGATGGGAAAAAGGTGTACACAAGAAGAACTATCCATGGGCTATAACGTTTTGGGTAAGAATTGTTGGTGCTCCTTTACGTTACTCGACCAATAAGACTTTTCGAGGTATTGGGGAAGAGTTAGGGATAGTTCGAGAAGTAAATGAAGAGAAGAAGATGGTTAAAGTGAGTATTGATAGTACTAAGCCACTGTGTTTTGAAATGGTGGCTAAGTTTGGAACTGGTGGTGAAGAGATTGTAGTGAAGATGGAGTATGAGAAGCTTTTTGGGTATTGTGGGTTTTGTTTTAGTCTTTGTCATGATGAAGAATCTTGCCCAGACTTGAACCAAGATGATTTGGAGGATGAAGAAACGTACTAAGATGATTCATATTTGGGATTTGAAGTTAAGAGATGCATTATTATTCATGGAGTTTGATTTTTTTTTTTTTTTGGTTTCTCTAATAAGAAAGNTTTGAACTTTTAATGAATTTTTAATAATTTTTTAGATTATTATTTCCAAATAAATTTTTAGATTTTTTTTTGTCAATCTTGCTATAATTGAATCGATAAACTCTCATCCATAACCAAAATTCAAATATTAAAATCTCTTTTATTCTTTCTCCTTGTTTCTGGGAACACTCGAACCCGGGTACCCGAGGATTTGTAAAGTGACCATTACCACTAGGTTCAACTATCCTTCGGCAATTTTTAGATTCTTTGTTCTATGAAAATGGAATTAAGATTGAGGGTTTTTATTTTGTTTTGTCAAAGAAATTGATGGTTTATATAAACCTTTTGAAAAGACATAATTCAAAATAAAATACATGTATAATAAATAAATTTAAATGTAAAATTTATATTACTTGGATATATGTTGTACGCACACCTCTTCAAAACATTGAAGTAAATATTATATTTTTAGTTTGGTTATAAAGTTATTCAATTAAGTATGATGATTCTTTAAAACCAACCAAAAAAAAAAATCTAATGTAAAACTGATTTTATGACTAAAGTGTGAAATTCACATTATGTGAAAACATAATGTACATATAAACTATATATGTCAACTCTAACGAACCAAAAAAATTAACTTTATATTATATTCAGTGTGTTTTATTATATGAACGTCAGTGGAATGTGAAAAGGGTCGTTGGACATATAAGAGTTCCGAATTGAATCTTTTGTCTCGTGGTAGCCTGCTCCAGTCCCCTTACGAAACTTTTATTATTGGGTTTTTATCTTTTAATTAAAGAAAATAGAAGCAACCGAAAACAAAAATGCAGAGATGTTCCCGATGTTATATAGATGAAACTGAGATATTACATGAACTCAAAATTTTTGAGATTGGTTTGAGCAAACTAAAAGCTAGTACATCCTTACAAGTTTCAAGCAGACGTAATTCTTATTTATCTCAACTATGTTATTTTTGTTTTTTGGTTTGTTAAATTTCTTTGCTATAACATATCACAAGTACTGCTATGGGTGTGATTTAGTTTGGTTAATGTTTTATGGTGATTGGTGTGGAACTTTAAAAATTAATTAATAATCTATTGGTTATTTGGAAATAGTGTTGTCGATGTGTATTTCGACCCAAGTTCATGGTTATATTTATAAATCTTTTGTTGTGTCTCTAGTTTATGGCTTTGGTGTGACTTGTGGTTGTGGTTGGTTTCATGTAATAATTTACAAAATTTGAAAACAATTAATTAAGGAATCCTGGATTGATTTGGCTCATAGAGATTAGAATCACTGAGTAACAAATAATAGAAACTCAAATCAATCATGCATAATTTATAGATATTGCAAGTGGTCTTTAATCTAGTAGCTGGTAATAAGTCCACTAAAGGCAAGCACACATGCATAACCAAACATCGAGTCCCACCGCTTACCGAAATTACGTAAGAATTTAGATAATGGATCGGCCATTGTGATCCATATTGATATTTGCCGTTAGATTAAAAAAAAATTATGTAGTAATTTTTGCATAACTCTAATTAATTACGATTCATTCAGACAAACAGTATTTTCACTTATTGTGTATAAGTTGGAATACTTCAGAAGAGTACATTACAAAAAAACTAAACTCATTAGAAAATCGAGTAGTTGGAACATCAGATCCAGTATTAAAAACATTCATTTTCGATTTCCAAAGAGAAGAAGATCTTCTCGAGGCAATGAAAATTGGAGCCAATAGTTTTAACAGTTGGATGGTTTCGATTGTTAGTGTTCCTTTATATTACCGATAAGTATTTTGGGTAAGTATTGTTGGCAAATTGTAAAATATTAATTCTTCCGTTTCAGAATATAAGTTGTTTTATAAGGTTTTTTTTGTTTCAAAATATAAGTTGTTTTACAAAACCAAGACAAAAAATAAGTCAAAAGTAACTAATTTTTTATTTAAAAAATTATTTTTCTTTTCTTTTTTAATTAAATGTTGAGATAAAGTGATGAACTTTTTATTGAGAAAACAAAAAGCAAAGAATTTCTTAATAGATGTGCATTCAAGCAAAACAACTTATAAAAAGAAACGGAGGGAGTATTATACTAATTTTTATTTTTATGATTTTATTTATTAATAAATACAATTACAAAATCCTTAAAAAACATATAGGTTGTAGTTTAAAATTGAAAACAGATAATTAATAATAGATATAATGAGCAAATCTCCATGACCAGGAATCCCAATAAATTTTCTTATCACCTTATCTTTTCCACGTGATTTTTTAATATCAAAGATTTGAGTACCCGAATATAGCCAGCCTTCTGATGGATTGTTTTCTACAAAACACTTCATTTAAAAAGTTGTATGACATTCCCACTCTCTATTGTCGGAGAACTCATCCACAAATGGTTTTGCCTTGAAGTCAAAAGCATGGATGTAGTAAAAACTACGACGTAGATGCATCAGACTGGATTTTAGAAAATTATGACGGAATTAAAACAGTTGATAAAGATCTTCTGCAGAAATTCATTAATACAGAGGTTCATTAAATGAAAAAAAAAATTAAACACATAAGTTCAATCATCATAATAAATATAGGTTAATGATAGAAATTAATCATTCAATTTCTTGCCATTATGACAAAAATATTTGGATGTTTAGGCATTTTTCATAGTTATTCTATAATTTTCTTGTGCGTTTTTCGTACTAACATGATTCATTCGTAGATATAATAAACAATTTATGCGTAAATGAAAATCCAACCATCTCAATCCAAGTTGTATATTTATGGTAATAATACGTTTAAGATATAGACTAGAAAGTTAGATTTTTTATAGTAATCTTATAAATATTGAAAATAACTAAAATATCATTATAAGAGTTTTTAAGAGATGTTAGAATATGCAATCGTTATTTAAATATAGAATCGATATTAAGAGGTTTTATTTTGCTAAAAGTGTGTTACTCATAAATAATGAATGCGATTTGAAAATGTCATTAGACAATAAACATATTCATTCATAACTAAGCAAATAAATTTATAAGGATGAAAAATCAGTTATAACGTATATATATATATATATATGTGTGTTTGAAAATTCAGAATATCTAATATCATTCTAAATATCCAACCGAATCATGCAAATAAATTTAGAAACCGACTAATTTAGAAACAATATTCTAAATTCCAAGCAAAAATCAAACTGTAATTAATGTGAATTTATTCAGATACTACTGTTAAATATAGAAATATAATTTTTATATAATTTTCTTCTCAAAATGCTTGAATGTGTTTTGCAAGCATTTTATTTCACAAAGATACTATTAGATTACAAGACAATTAACATAGTATAATATGTTTGATATTGTTGGTAATATTTATATGTAATAGTTCAAAATTTCTGAACCATCAAATTACACTGGAAAACACATCCATCAAACTACATGAAACAAAATATCATAACAAAATAATAATAATAAACATTTGATAACAAAATTTTAAAAAATAATTAAAAGTAACTTTTGTTGCAGACAAAACATAAACTTATACATTATTAAATTCATTTTTAAATCAATCAAAATCTTACAAAGTAGACTCAACATGTAGTAAACTATATATTCGTTGAAATTTTGTATCAATAATTGATAAGAAACCATATAATGAAATTTGAATTTCCCAACAAATGATTTTTAAAATCTGACCATAAGACAAGAGCACTTCTATACCATTTCTCGTGTCTTTTATATAATATAGATAACCTTTAATTTCTAAAGCCTATCTAAAACTTTATAGCAGCCAAAAATATACACTTAACACGTGGTGCACGTATACACGACAATGACGTTTTATTTTTTAATTTTGGTTATTAGTTTATGGACGTATTAAAAGTTCATAAAAATGATTAGATGCTCTCATTATACCTAATTTGTTTTGTCATGCTTATTTAATTATGAAAGCGTAAAGCTGCTTAGCTTCATATGCTAAAAGCATATTCTCGTTCTCAATTTTGTAACCAAGTGGTCAGAATTAATTTGGTCTCATATGATATAATTATTAGAAAACAGTTATATTTAATCTTTCAATCAAGGTTTTTTAATAAGGGGTCCTCGGCTAAACATATGAATAAAAGAAATAATAAAATGAATATGACGTTCCTAACTATTATTATTCGTAATGAGAATATATAGTTAAACACATATTAGTATTTTTTGATAGACAAATTATAAAAACTTTATTCCTGATCTACTATTTTGAATAAGAAGAGGTGGAGTAAAATAGTTGAAATGTTTTTGATTAAATCGTTAATTTCATATCCAATCTCTTCTCAACTATTGTAGATCCTATTCTAGGGAATATCATAATATTTATGTGATATTGATTAGGGTTTTGGAAGTAGATTTGGGTTAATAGAACCAGTTTTTTTTTTAACACAAAACTTACATTTCATTCAACCACTAAAGAATATAATGTTTATTAGACTCGAGTTCTCGGCTGTTAGATTGGGCTTTACACAAATCATATTTACATTATAAATCTGTTGCAGGGAAAGATCGAATATCGTTACCTAAAACCGATGCTTAGTGATACACATTCATTGTTATCTCTTATTAAGGATTGCAAGATTGATCTTAAATCTAGAGAATGTAATAGAGTGACACATAGAATAGCTAAGAAATATTTGTTGTTCACAACTTATGACCCTAAGTCTTTTACTCTTTAGCCCTAATTTGGGTAACTATGGAGATCGAAGCTATAGAACCAGTGTTCTTCAAAAAATGGAGTAGAATAAATCTTTTGTTAATTATTTTGTATCTCTCAACTTTTCTTTTCTCGTATTTATTTCATTGAGCTTTAGTAACAACCGGCCATGTTAAAGTGATACAATGGTTTGACTCTAAAAAAAGTGACACAATGATGTAGTCGTTGCAACAGAACAATAATATTTTATGGGGACTTGTAATTAACAAAAGCATATAGAATTATGACAACATACATTTTCAGGAAAAAAGTTAGTATTGAAATGTAATATTTTGTCACAATAACGCATATATCATCATATATTTTTATGAATTTGTGACGATTGGTAAATAGTTGCAATACAAACGTTATAAATGTATATTTATAACAAAAACGTCAGAATACTCGTGACGAAAAACATATAGTAAAAATATCATCACAAATTGTTACAAAATATAATCACAATAATTTTCAAAAAAACATAACAGATGAAATTTGAAACAAAAATATGTATAATACGTCACAAATTATTATAAATATTCTTAATTGCAATACAATCGTTACAATAGTTCTAACTTTTTGTAGTGTTCGTAATGAAGTTCCATTTGAAGGATCCACATATAGCACATTAGCTCTTTTACAAATTTTGTATTTCTTACAAATAATAACGTCTAACTTAGTATCCTTATTTTAAATTAAGTTTTTGTAAAGTATAAAGTTCATTAAAATACAAATCTTAACACATGAAACGAATTTTGCAATTATACCCAGCAAAGAATGGATCATCAACTCTTGTGTTTCTTTATCAAGCTAGATAGTAATGTTTTTCAAAGTCTATATATATATATATGTTTGTTAAAAGGTTAAAGTCTATATATATTTACGAATTACGATAGAGTATCATAATTATTATTTTTTTGTCAAACAGAGTATCATAATTATATTGTTAATAATTTATAATGTCTGAGAACTTGAGAGGTCCAAAATCCACCACACCGGCCATAGTGTCAGACCGGAGATAATGGAGAAACAATCTTCACAGGGCCGTCCACATTATTGCGTTCTTGTATTATAATTATTTTGATTTGACACTTCTCAATAATAATGTTTCAATTTCTAAACTATAGTTTAATTAGGTTAATTAAATCATAAACGAGTGGTACAAATATAAACACATCATTTACTATTACAATCGAACTTATAATGTAGCCTAACGAATTATGATATCATCAAACTTATATTTTAAAAACTTATATAGACGAAATTGAGAAAAAAAACGAGAGAGAATATGTCATAAACAAATCAAATTTTTATTACTGCAGAGAAAACTATCTATTTTTTATAAGAACTATCATATAATACATTATGCGCTTCAAAATGAAGACATTGTGTTATATATCCCGATAATAAATTCAAGGATCTAATTCTTCCTGAAATTAAAATTTTAAATTTATATATCCCTAAAAATTATAGTTCAAGAATTAACCACCATCCTAATTTGAAGTAATTTTAAACCAAAATTAGTAGAGTTTTAAGTTTGGATCTATTACTATAGAAATATTTTTTTTTTGTCAACATCGAACCACAATTGGTCGGTCTATTAGCCAAATTCCTACATAATGTAAACAGTAGAATTTGATATTTGATTCTGTGATAGTGCCTCCTATTAGTAAACTTACCACATGTCACTAGACTAAAGTCACTTCACACTCTAGAGATATATAAATTTTGAGAGTTAAACAGTTTTTGAGAGTATAAATGCTAGTCCAACATTCTCTATCAACTTAAAGTTACTAAAAAAATGGTAAGAAGCATATGAATCAATAACAAGAGAATTAAACGGTTTTTGAGAATATAAGTGATAATTTAACAATCTCTATCAACCCACGGTTACTAAACAAATGATGAGAAGAACATGAGTCAATAACAAGAGAGTTAGATGGTTTTTGAGAGTATGATTGCTAGTTCAACGTTCTCTATTACTATAAAATTACTAAACAACCGGCGAGAAATATGAAATTTAGTTTGAAGCATATCTAATGTATGATAATTATTATGGGAAATTAATTATTTTTTCTAATTTAGATAATAATATTAAGTATATGTAAAATACTGAAAATATGTTATTTTCATGGGTATTTAGGAATCAATATAATAATCGTAGGAATCTTTTCTATTAAGAAGAAATAATCAATAAACTAATTATATGGAAAAAAAATTGGACCAGAAAAATATAAGAAAGAAAAGAAAAACATGGGAAAATAAGGAAAGAATGGTATTAAAAGTGGAAGAAGGTAAAGGACAGGGTGGCAGTTGTGATTGGTGAGTGAGAAAGCCAGCTGTGATCCATTCACTAACCTTATCTCTCCCTCTAAACCGACCGACACGTGATCCATTTGGGCCCACCCATGTGACTTCTTTTTCCTATTACCTGTCCCTAATCTTCTCGGTTCGTTATTAACCGGTTTCTTTGGTCCCGGTTCGACCGCCAATATCTTGCAATTAAAGAACCATCCAATTTCTTTCTTTTATTTTATTTTTAATGTTTTTTTGGATTAAGAAAGTTGCAAATATTAAGATATTTACCCAATTTTTTCTTTATAACTTTTATTAGTATAAAATTTTCAGTTTTGAAATATTTAAATAAATTAATTTTACTGTTAACATGTAGTTAATTAGAACCCTATATAAAATATTTAAGAGAAGAAAAAAATTGATATAAGAAACAATTGTAAATGGTAGTGTCTATTATGCAATATATCTGACTATTTTGGAATAAATAATTTATTTTGTAAGTTATGTAACTATAGTTGGATGATTTTTGGGTCAAATGGTTAAATGTGTATTTATATTGTTTTTTGTTGAAGTTCTATTTTTTGAAATCGTATTACCCTATGTTATATGGTTATGGATTTGGAGTTGAGTTAATAACCGAATCTTTTATTGATTCAATTGTAAATAATAATAAAAAACATGTAACTATCAGAGGTCATTTTTTCTTGTATTCATCTACAAAATTATTATAAAAAATGATTTTGACAATGTAATAAACAAATTTCACTTTATATCAACAATTTGAAATCCTGAGTTAAAATACAAATATAACTTTGATATATATATATATATATATATATATATATATATATATATACTAAAAACCAAACTAATGTATTTGGTCAATCATTTTTCTATAAAGATTAAAAATTTCTTTCTACAGTTTTTACTCAAATTCGATCTCGATAAATCGTATAATTCTCCGTCACAATACTTACTATTTTAATTTATAATTGAGATTTATCGATCTAATTATTAGAAAAAACTACAAAATACAAATCCTATAAAAAAGGAAATAAAAAATCAATATGACAAGAAATCTATTTTTTATATAACTATAAAAAGACTTGGCTAGCTATATATATACCTCCAACACAAAAGAAAACCAAACCAATCACTTCAACAAAACCCATCACTCTCTATCCATTCGATCTTTCTCCGATCATGCCGACCAGAAACATCGCCATTGGTGGAGTCCAACAAGAGGTCACTCACCCCGACGCACTTAGAGCAGCTCTCGCTGAGTTTATCTCAACTTTGATCTTTGTCTTCGCTGGCTCAGGCTCTGGTATTGCTTTCAACAAGCTCACTGATAATGGAGCAAACACACCTGCAGGCCTCGTTTCTGCGGCTTTAGCTCATGCTTTTGGTCTCTTTGTTGCTGTTGCTGTTGGTGCTAACATCTCTGGTGGTCATGTTAACCCTGCTGTTACCTTTGGTGCCTTTATCGGTGGTAACATCACTCTCCTTCGTGGTATTCTCTATTGGATTGCTCAGCTTCTTGGCTCTGTTGTTGCTTGTTTCCTTCTTAGCTACGCTACCGGTGGCGAGGTACGTTACTTACTTTACCAGTTTTTTTTTTCAATATTGGAACACAACTGACCGACCTATTAACCAAGTTTCTACATAATGTAATAATAGACTTAATTTCTGAATATTACTAGAAATTATTTAAAATTCTGGAGATTTTTGTTATTGATATATTAGATGTCTTGTGTTAGTAGTAGCCTCGGAAAAAATTTGTTTCTATACGGTTTTTTCTAGAAAAAATCGTAAAGTTGTGGTGAATTTTATTTCTTTTTTATAGCAGTTTAGAGATTTTTTAGTATTTAGATTAGGTGTAAACAAAACCTAACTTTTTTTAACAGGCAGTACCAGCGTTCGGTCTCTCTGCTGGAGTTGGATCCTTAAACGCTTTCGTCTTCGAGATTGTGATGACCTTTGGTCTCGTCTACACAGTCTACGCCACAGCCGTTGACCCCAAAAACGGTAGTCTAGGAACAATCGCACCAATCGCAATTGGTTTCATCGTTGGAGCTAACATCTTAGCCGGTGGTGCTTTCAGTGGAGCTTCAATGAACCCAGCTGTTGCTTTTGGACCAGCTGTTGTGAGCTGGACATGGACCAACCACTGGGTTTACTGGGCTGGTCCTCTTGTTGGAGGTGGACTCGCTGGACTTATCTATGAGTTTGTCTTCATCAATGGAAGCCATGAGCAATTGCCTACCACTGATTACTGAAGACAACAACTTTCATGTGTTTTTTAATCTCATGAATCTTTCGTAATTTGTTTTTATTTTATATAATTGAGTATTGTGATTGGTTTCTGGTCGTTGGATCTTCTTAAGATGAATCTTTGTGTATGTGTATTTGGATTTGTTGTTGGAATTCTAATTTACCTGCAAAGTTCTTGTGCAACAGCTAGATCATACAGTATTGTTAATAAATTGCTAGAATTGGGAATAATAGGGAAGTAAATAATAGCGAAAGTTTGAAGAGAACGTGTCGCCAAGAAATAGGTGGCCCAGATATAAGTTAGGTATGAGGTGGTGGGTTCAAATCCAATCATTCTTTATTTGGATAACTTAAGCTATGTATTAGAGGTTGTTTTCGATCCAATGGTTCCTTGTTGACAAAACAAAAGAAGAACATGTGTTGGCCAATAAATTTTAAATGATTTTGAATGTTTTAGAAAAATTATTATGATTTGTTCAATATATTTCTAAAACTCAGTTTGAAACTACGAAATTAAAATGTTTATGTTTTAACTAAAGAATCCTTCTAAAGTATAATTTAGCTAGTTCTATGCTTGTTTTGATGATATAAAATTTTACTTTAGGTTTGATTGACAATTGTTTTCTGTTTTGAGAAACAAAAAACATTGTAAGATATTGAAATCAATCACACTTTAGTTTGTTTATGTCTCTAAATTATAATTAGCTTAATTTTAAACTCTTTTAAAAGTTATTTTCTAAAGCAATGAAATCATAAAACGGATGCTCTTGTTCGTTATATTAAAGAGACAACTTATGATTCTTGATGTATTTTTTTCTCATTATTAATAAAAAATACCGTTAACAAAAAAAAAGCAATGAAATCAATTGTTAATCGGACCATATTGAGATTTTTAAATGTGATATGTAAGCATTCATATCCATGAGATTTATCGGATTAATCAAAATATTTCTCGATACAAAAGGAAAATAACAATTGGTTCCCAACTACAAAGTTTGGTCGCTGCATGTCATTCAATCACACAATTATTATTTCTCTTCTTTTCTGATTCTTTCTTCCAACATTTCTGCGGATATGTATAGACATTTTGGTCATTTCGGGTTGATATTGTTTGCTTCTAAAACGTGAATAGAAATAGATGAATGAGAATAGATTCACAAAATCTAGATTGTGGGGTAAATGGATAATGAAGTTTGGGAAACGAGTGGACACACGAACTATCTACCTCTCCATTTTACCCCACAAGTCATCTCCTAAACACACACATAAATCTAAGAATTTTTGTCATTTAGCACATGTTACTTCAACTTACCACTATGTGAGTGTTAATATATCTTTTGCAAATAATATTACATTCAAAATTATCAATCAATCTCGAGAAATCAAATGATTGGATGAACAAAAATACGACTCACAAAACCAGATTAAAATCGCACAAATGATCAAATGGTTTTGAATCAAAATTATCTAGCAACGTATGTGTTTATTATATTGCCAATTTACAGTGAAAAAATTGGATTTCAAAAGACGAGACAATAATTCAATAATTCACTCTATATATTAAAGTTTTATTATAACTCGGATAATCCAATTCAACAGAATCATAAGTATTAGAAAAATTTAATCAGGCAAACATTTTTCTCCGAACTAGTTCATCTATTTTACTAGTCAAATTTACAATTTACAGTAAAAATTTGGATTTCAAAACACAGAATGCACATAGACAATAGTTCAATAATTTTATATATATATATATATGGCTTTATATATAATTCAAGTAATGCATTTCAACTAAAATATCATGATGGGTTATAGACTAACCTGAAAATTTTCTCTCAAACCGGTTTATTAGGTTGAAGGATCAATAGGTCATAAGATCTGATTAATCCTAAAATCAGAAGAAACCATGTAAATATTTTTGATATCCAAGCGACTATAATTTTGTTTTCTAGAATACTCAAATCTGGAATAACACTTGACTACACACTACCAAATCTGAAATAACACTTTACTACACACTACCACTAAACCACGCACGTGTAGGTTTTTTCTTATACATTGCTTTAAGTTTGATATTGTTATGAATGTAAAAATCTGCCAATTTGGGATAACACATTACTAGTTTCCTAAATTCAAACACCACGATTGGACCATGCTTGTGCAGACTTCTTCTTGTATATTCTTCGAGTTTGATATTATTATGAATGTAAGAAAATTTCGAAGATATAGGTTTACCAAACCACGAGCAAAAAAGTTAATGACAATACACATGCAGATGCATTTCATATACACAATGCAAATTAGCATGTGCAAAGTTGGACCATTCGTACACGCACCATTACTTTATTTATCCTACCTTCCTTTTTGTTTCTTTCCATATAAATACAATCCATATTCTCACACACACAAAAGAAAAAACAATCCAATCCATTTTCTCATTGACGACAATAGTTGAAAGAAGATTGATTCCATAAATTCCAAGAAATGTTTGTTTTTAAAACACATCTAAAAGAAATCTTGAAGTCAATTATCTCCAAACTATAAATTCAAATTCTGTAGTTTTCGTCTACTTATGATGTTTTTCATTATAAGAAGAAAAAAATTAATAAGTTGAAACAATATTTGGTTTCACATCACACATTACATGGTAAAAGCAAGTGTAACATATAAAATAGTTTGTGGTAGGAGATAATAACTATTGAACATGTATAATAGTACTAAAATCTATTGATACTTTTTAGTCCAAACCAAGAAATTGATAGAGAACTATAATAAAATAACATGTACATGAATGATTTTTTAGTGCATCCCAGCCATATTTGTTTTGTCTTATTCTTTAAATTTTGTTTCAAAGATTACTGTGAAATTGTGATATATATGCACATTGGTCCTACCATGTTTTGTTGACACTAAAATTTAAACTAGTTTTGTAATCTTATCTGCTATATAGTTTCAAAATTTAAACTAGTCATTACTCCTCAAACATTTTATATTACAGAGGGATTCAAACTAATCGTTGGTGAAAGTGTAATCCATAAATAGATTCTTTCTTTGGATATACAATTGAATCGAAAGCAAAAGCTCATATCTGTATGGATGTTCAAGACAATATACTTTTGTGAACCACAAAACCCTAGACTTTTGCTAAGATTTTAAGAGTCATATTTAGTATTCTCATTTTCTTTTTCTGAAAATTGAAAAGTGGGCATGGCTTGGTCGGTTTGGAGCAAATAACACTGCCAAATTCTAATCCATAGTGATCACATATTTAAGTTTGGTCGGTACATTCATGTTACCCAGTCAATATCCGACCAAACCTACGTCCACGTCTTTCTGTCTTCTCTACCCAATAATCATTTTTCATCATTTTCTACATTTAATTTCTTAGTAAGTTTGGTCCTACAGTGATGTGACAATTTAGAAAGAGCCACGTAATTATATGTGTGTGGTGTTTGTGTGAGAGCCTGTAAATAATTAGCTACTTTATTTCTAAAATAGTAAACTATTTTCTTATATCTCCAACGAAAAATGTGAAATTGTTTTTGTTATAAATTTGATCAATAAAATTCTATTGACAATATTATGCCGGTCACATAACTCCAAATCCAAAGTGAAAAAGTCATGGAAATGAACATTTAAGCATTTAACTAAAAACACTTATCCGCTAAAATTTTATTCAATCTGCCAATTTTTTTAACTTTCAGTAATGAAAATTAATACTAACAACAAACTGAGAACCAAGTAAGAAATCTAACACCAGAAACGAAGAAGTGAGGCCTAGCGATACTTTTCTATATATTTGAATGTCAGTAGTGACCCGGTTCAAAAGACAACGCTCAATGCTTAGACCGAGAGACATCTAATTGGCAAAGAGTAACTCGCAGAGCACTTGGAGAAGACCCTACTAAGCAACGCGCCGATAGAAGTCAGCTCCCTCAAGCAGAACCAATGAAGCGACAATAAACCAAAATGCAGTCGAATAAAACGACTCCAAAATATGTTTTGAGTTTAGTGTCTTTGTAGTTTGTAATACTATATATATGCCCATTTGAAACTGAAGTAAGAAAATGAACTAAAATGGGCTAAAGTATAACAAACTACGAAGACAATAAAATAAAAACATATTTCTGCGTATACAAATGGGCTTAAGTAGTTGAAAATTTTGTAAGTCCATATATTTTGGTTAAGAGGATTCTCCTAAGAGCCATTCTATCAATTTATCTTAGTAACAGAGCCTGACCCAGTTCAAAATGGGCAAGGGTCTCGGAAGTATACAAATGGAACTTTGATGGGCCAATCTTAGGCAATTTCAGCATATTAGAGGACTTATTGTGACATTGCTCCTCATAGAACTTTGAAGTCAAGCTTGCTCTACATAAACATAGCCCATTGAGTTTTCAATTTGTCAAGTATTGGACTCAATTTCTAGCAATAGACATGTTCAATCTCTATAAACCAAATCAAAATCGAACTGGAATCAAATTGAAAACCGACTTAAATATCTTTATTCACAAAGAGAGGGTCAAAGTGGAACCATTGAATGTTTTCCTCATTTATTGTAGTTTTGGCATGATTTGATACATTACGTCATTAATGGAATCCAACATTATTAGTGCTCCAATCTACTTGCAAGCTTCAAACCGCAACCGATGTTACATTATCGTTTGTGTTCGTTAGAATAATATCTGGTTTTTTCACACATACGCTAGTTTTTAATATAATGTATTTTTAGTTAACATAAATATAATTCTATTATATCAAATGTAAATTATTTTGGTTCATATCTAATTGTTTTTCCTATGATAGAAACCGAAAGTAGGTATACGATTCAATTTGATTTATGGCAAGTAATCAAATGATTCTAATACTTTTGGTTTTTGACTTGGTTCAATATAACAGGAAATAAACAAACAAAAATTAGATTTCAGTACGTACTTATATGGATAACATATTCTCAAAACTAAAAATATAAGAACCAAAATAATCGTGAAAATGCCATGTCAGGTGCACCTATCCAAATCGGAACAAACCAATTACCAAAGATTTAAGGTCATTTCTTCAATTTACTTTTCATTTCTAAGTTCATATCAGGTGCACCTAGCCATCGTAGTATGACTAAAACTAAAAATTGAGCTGAACTCTTCTCAATTTGGTGGTTAGGATGATTAACTAATGAATATGATATTTAGGGTTGAATTCTTCTATATTACTAATTTGAAAAATAAATAAAATTTTTAAGAATTAAATTAGGTTATGGATCAGAGTTCAGACGTTGTTGATCTAATTGTTGAAAAAAAAATGAGAAATCGAATGTCCAGACTATTAATGAACAAGTCATAAGTCAATCAAAACTGAAATTTGTAAACATTTATTTGTCGGTTGAATCATTCAATAACATTCTAAGAATCATATTGTACAATTCTTGTGATCAGCCATCATGAATTGTTTTTCAACTGTATTAAACACGGACGAAGCAAGAAAATAATATATTATACCTTATCTAAAAATGAATCAAAGATTCCCACAAACATAACCTTAATACAAAAGAAGTATGAATTTCATTATACCAAAATCGTATAGACCAACCAAAATAACTAAAAATATAGAATGCTTAGGTGGATACACGTGTCAATAGTGAGAAGCCAAATGGACACTTGCCTTGTATTTGCAAAGTCGATACAAGTTGCTCAATTCAATGCCTCACTCTCTCGTTATCCTTGTCACCTTATGGCCCTACACTTCTCATTCCCAATCCACCAATACTCTCCATGACTATGCATGCAATGCTCATAAATTAGAATGTTTTGTACGTATAGTTAAAAAGGAAATAAAGTAGAATAAGGTTCCTTAACTAGGTCAATATGTAAAACCAGAAAAATAGAAAACTAAGTAATTTATAGATATATAATGTCAAAACAAAATTGTAGATCATTTCTATTTAGATATTGGATATCTAAACTCAGACAGTATCTAACCCTTAGGAGGTTAGTTTTGGATTCAGTCCAGACTCCTCGTCGGTTAACAAAAAAATAAAATAAATAAGATAATATTCTCATATCTTTTTCACTTTACTAGTTTAAATAACTTAGTTAATGATTCTAATATAAGAAATTCCACTACTCTCTATTAGAGATTGAACATTAAAATTTTTTTTGAAAGAATATGTTTGAGTTTGAATTATAGACTGGATTTTGTGTTGTGACAAAAAAATAGATGTTGTTTCATCTTGTTTTTGACAAAACTAGGTTGAGTTGTTCTCAATCTAATTGTTAGAATGATCCAATTAATAATTTGGCACCAGGGTTCAATTCTTATCCACTACAGTATGATAACTTAAAAAGAGATTTTAAGATGTGTTTTACACTATAGATCGGATCTTATCGATTCAATTGTTGATAGAAAAAAAAACCCTGCTGACATCTGATGGTAAGGACATGGCGTAAAGATTAGTTGAGCCTCCAACGATCAAAGCCATAGATAAATTGATCCATAAGAAGTAAACCAATTAATATTTGTTTTAACCTTTTCGACTAAATATAAACTAAGACGACTTTTTGGATGAGAAGAGTGTACAAAATAAGATCTAAAGATATGGTTCAAATCAATCACGATTATAATATATGTAACATTTGTAAAATACGTCCAAAACATTTATGATGAGATGGGCTTATCCTCTTCAATGGGAGAAGACGAGAAGCAATGGCACTTTGCGTGTCTGCCGCAGAAATAACAACTCCTCTCTTTCTCTTCATTCATGCCATACGTGTCTCTTTGTCTTCTTCTCAATTTCTCTCCAATTTCTTTGCAGATTATAAATTTTCGATTTTCTTCTACCTTTAAATTAAAAACTAGAAAGTGTGATAATAAATAAATAAATATATATAGATATATATATACATATATCTCTTCGATATATATCTAAACCCGATCGTTATTATTTTCGCCGAATTTAACAAACTAAAATGACATTAGACAATGAATAAGTTATACTCTTTCCGTTTCAATTTAAATGATGTTTTAAGAAAAAATTTTGTTTCAAATTATTTGGTGTTTCAGTTTCCAATGTAATATTCTCTCTGTTCTTTATTAGTTGATGTTTTAGAAAAAAATTTGTTTTTTTAGTTGATGTTTTTTGATATTTTTGACTCTTTAAATTCTACAGATTGATATGTGATTGGTTAAACTATTTTGGAATTTGTGATAAAATATATTTTCTTTAGAAAAATGAAAAAAAATTAAAGATTCTTTAATATGTGTGAAATGTCTAAAACATCAATTATTAAAAAAAGAATATTAATTATATTTTTATGTGTTTTGACTATTTATATTGTGCAGATTGATTTCTAATTGAGAAAAAGTTATTAAATACACTAGAAAACAACACTTTTTGTTGAAAAAATAAAAAATTAAATGATTCATTAATCTGTATATGAAAACCTTAAAACCACTGAAACGGAGAGAATATAACTTTTGATTAACTGCATACTCTCTCCATATTCTAGGTTTTTTCTCATATATTTAAAAAACGATATTCAAAGTCTTTTATGCTTCTAATCGTTATAAATAATAATTAATTAGATTTCATATCACTAATTTTGATTGGATATCAAAACTAGAATTATTTATAAAAAGTTATACTGAAATTGTAGAATAACATTTTTTATAAAATATTTTTTTCTCTCTTTTTTTTTTTGATTTGTTGAGTTATCCTTCGACCAGTTTTTGGTAA
Organism: Lepidium aucheri; assembly: GCA_900406435.1. Classification (NCBI taxonomy): domain Eukaryota; kingdom Viridiplantae; phylum Streptophyta; class Magnoliopsida; order Brassicales; family Brassicaceae; genus Lepidium; species Lepidium aucheri. The sequence goes on from OVBA01003872.1 coordinate 25,144, forward strand.
CAAGAGATGAGAAATACCGATTCAAAAGCTTTAACATTTATGTTATCCAACAAAAATGATTATTCACTAAACTATAAATGTATTCAGAATTATAAAGAGTGCATGTCATAAATTAGGATTTAAAAAAATTATTCATAACTAACACTAGACATTATTATAAGATAACATAAATCTAAGTATAAGCTCCAATTGATAACATTATCATAATGTTCCTTAAAAAAAGCACCACTCCTAAAAAATTTGGACGCTAATGTAAGAGATGACTCCATGTGACTAATTAAAATTCGAACAACAACATTTAAGATTTATCTAGTAGTTTCGTGGTTCTTAAGGTTAATTCTAAACACGAGTCGAATGTTTTCGGGACAAAAGTTTGGTCGAGTCGGAAATTTCCACGTATTAGAATGACTTAATTGTCTTTAACTAGACGAAAATTCAGTCCACGTATATTAGTTTTAATTAAAATTACACATATATATACATATATAATCTTTTCCGAAGTTTGTTATAATTTACATGCACATAATATTGTAACTTATGCCCTGTTTGTTTGGTAGTCGCTAGCGACAACGACTAGCGACAGCGACCAAAAATTATTTGTTTAGCAGTTGTTGGTTCAGCAATCGGTTACCGTGACCAGTCGCAGTGACCAGTCGCTAGCGACCAACAACTACCAAACGAACAAAACTAGCGACCAAAAAAATTAATTAATTAAAAA